>CM069435.1:103346056-103599507 GCA_035610365.1 Aquatica leii | reverse complement strand
ACCAAATGAATTGTCGCCCGGTGAAGGAGAAGCGTCACGAGTGAAGATTTAATAATGGACCATCGGGAGAAGAAAAACATTCACAATAAATTCAAAAAGTTGTAATTCTCCGAATTTTGATGGTACAGTTCCATGGTCAACCTTACTACAAGCAGTTTGAAGCTTCGCAGCTACAGCTAATGCTTGGAGCAACAAGCAGAAAGCGACATCTTTTTAATAGTGTCACTTACGTGGAGAAGCGCTTGGAATTTTACAAACTGTTCTTGACCACCTACAAAGAAAAAATTACGAACTCTTAATTTCGCGTTTAGAAAATGAGATATGGAGATGCTTATCTTCAACAAAGTGTATCAAGCTCAAATTAAAAGTCGGGTTCAAAAAGCTGCCTAAGAAGTCTTTGCTCCTTGAAGGTGAAGTGGCTAAGAGTTTGAGGCTGACATCGCCAGATTAACTTGCGGTTTGCGTATCCTACAGCGCCAGATACCTTCTTGGAGCAGTTGGCTATTTAAACCTCTGTAGACGGCTTCTCCCGGGAGAGACAACAGGAAACGCACCAGACTCTACGGTTAGCACGACCGAAGACGTTGGATGACGCTTTAGTGCATAAGCTTTGGAGTTTGAAGCAGCAAAACCAAGCATATCTGGCAACGAGACAGTCATAGAATTTGCTATGCTGCGAAGTACTCGCGCAGACACTGGAAAGCATCGAGGAGATAGCGCGACAGATACTTCGGGAAAGAGGTGTGACAACTTTGAACTGCGATAAAATAGGCCATGTGCGACGGCATCGTACTAAACCTAAGAAGAGGACAAGAAGCGACCTCGAGAATTGGGAACGAGGCGAGCAAAAGAGACAAAAAGTAATCTCATCTAGTCAGACTCCGGAAATTACAATCCAAATGGCATCGCCTAGGGAGCAATTGCATAGCATTTATCTCGATGGCAAGATCAATGGGAGAAGCGTCTAGTTACTGGTTGACACAGGACCGACGAAGACCATCATTCGTCCTTACATGTTATTAGAAAACGAGAAGACATCAACAGTAACAGTACGACGACGGGCGACGAAATACCTACCTACGGACAAGTCAAAGTAACCATTGGTTTGGGAAATGGAGTACTCGACCATCAAGTACTCGTAGCCGACATCACGGAAGAAGTTATGCTGGGAATGGACGGGGTAAAGAAGTATGGGTGCTATTTGGAGATGAAGAACGATGTCCTGAATGAAGAAATTCCTTTTTATTCGTCAGAGAAGGCAGCCGTGCGAGTCTTATTGAGTGAAGACGTGACTCTGCCTGCAAGAACTGAAAGTGTGGTGTTGGCACGCCTGGATGGAAGTCTCCGGGAAGGCTACATACGCGCGATTGAACCAATGGAGGGCGGTTTAGTTGAAAAGGGACTACTCGTTGGCAGAACTTTAGTACGAGTAAAAAACGCGATGCCAGTAAGCATTTTAAACATCAACTCAGATCCGGTAACGTTGAAGAAGACCGTGGTAGGCGAATGCACGCCAGTATCTCAAATTGTGAGATGCGTGAAGTCTGACGAAGATAGGTCGCCGAAGAAGTGTCCACAACATCTATTGGACATTCTTACCTCCAAATGCGAAAACCTCAGCCAAGACCAGCTGGCTAAAGTTAAAGTGTTGATCCAAGAGTATCAAGATGTGTTCGCGCTGGAGAGTGGCTCCAAAGGAAAAACTAACGTGGTAAAACATAAAATTAATACCGGAGACGCTCGGCCGATACGACAACATCCACGCAGACTTCCTTTGGTGAAAACAGAAGAAGCCGAACAAATAATTACGGATATGGAGAGAGAAGGCGTGATTGAACCTTCAAGTAGCCCATAGGCATCCCCAGTGGTACTCGTAAAGAAGGATGGATCAAGGAGGTTTTGCGTCGACTACAGGCAGCTAAACGACGTGACCAAAAGGACAGCTACCCTTTACCCAGAATTGACGATACGCTTGACACCCTGTCATAATCCCAGTGGTGTTCTACGTTAGATTTAAAGAGTGGATACTAGCAGGTAGAATTAGAACCCAAGGATCGTGAAAAAACAGCTTTTACGATTAGAACTGGTTTGTGGCAGTTCACTGTAATGCCCTTCGGCCTGTGTAACGCTTCTGCAAATTTGGAGAGACCATCTTGCGCGGATTGTCTTGGTTTACCTGGGACGACGTGATCGTGGTTGGAAGGTCGTTTGAAGAACACTTGAACAACTTGAAGGAAGTGTTCCAGCGATTAGGTGGAGCTAACCTCAAACTGAGCCCAAAGAACTGCCACGTATTTAAGAAGGAAGTGCAATACCTTGGCCACGTCGTATCTAGAGATGGAGTAAGGCTGACCCAGACAAAATCCGAGCAGTGCAAGCATGGTCAAGACCAATCGACAAACATTAGGTCCGCAGTTTCCTTGGGTCGTGCACTTATTATAGAAGATTTGTACCCGGATTTGCCAATATTGCAAACCATTGACAAAATTAACGGAAGAAAAAGCAGAATTTAGATGGAATGAAAGCTGCGAAAATTTTTTAATCAACTAAAACAGGCCCTGAGTTACTTCGTCGATTTTGACTAATCCAAGAAAATGGAAAGTTTGTTTTGGATGCTGACGCAAGCAATATGGCCATAGGCGCGGTCCTTTCGCAGGTTCAAGATGGACAAGAAAAAGTTATTGCGTATTTTAGCAAGGTTTTTTCCAGGCCAGAAAAAAATTATTGTGTGACTAGGAGGGAGCTGTTATCAGTCGTCATGTCCATCGAACTTTTCTACAAATATTTGTATAGACGAAAATTGTTACTGAGAACAGACCACGCCGCTTTAAAATGGCTACTGCAATTCCGTAACTCAGAAGGACAAGTGGCAAGATGGATCGAGATACTGCAAGAGTATGACTATGACACAGAACACCGTGCCGGAAGCAGTCATCGGAACGCTGATGCCTTCTCCAGAAGATCATGTCCGGCGGACTGTAGCCATTGTTCGCGACTGGAAGAAAAGTGGAATGCCTCCGGAGAACTGCTATGGTTGATGATGAGTGGGAACCTGAGCAGTTACGTCGCGAACAAGAACACGATCCTGAAATAAGACTGCTCCTGGACTGGAAAGAAAGCGGCCGACGATCAACCTGGGAAGAAGTGAGTGCTTTGGGCAGAAACATGAAAGCGTACTGGGCGCAGTGGGACTCCTTGATAGTAGAAGACGGTCTTCTTAAGCGATCCCTAGCAAGTGCCGAGAGCACGGGAAACAGACTACAGTTGGTAGTGCCGAAGAGCAGGGTGTCAGAAGTGTTGAAGCATCTCCACGATGAGACATCAGGAGGACACTTTGGCATTAAGAAGTGGGTAAAGTACGAGAACGATTCTACTGGATGAACTGCAAAGAGGACGTCATGAAATGGTGCCGTAATTGCACGGTCTGCGCATCAGGAAATGGTCCAGCGAAAAAGCGCAAAGCACCCATGAAACAATACAACGTAGGAAGCCCTTTGGAAAGAGTAGCGATTGACATCGCAGGGCCGTTCCCAGAATCCGATTCCGGAAATAAATACATCCTGGTGACGATGGATTATTTCACGAAATGGACAGAGGCTTACGCCATAACCAATCAGGAAGCAGCTACAGTCGCAGACGTATTAGTAAAGAGTTTTCTGCCGGTTTGGAGTTCCGTTGGAATTACACTCCGACCAAGGCCGCAATTTTGAGTCTAGGCTATTTCAAGAAGTTTGCCGACTGTACAATGGGCAAGTACTTAGCCAAGGTAGTGTACGAACACCAAAGAGACTGGGATCAGTACTTGCACCTTTTCCTAATGGCATACCGATCATCCGTTTACGAAAGGACAGGCCAAACATCATCTTCTGTCATGCTCGGTCGCAAATACGACTGCCATGCAACCTCAAATTTGGACGAAGACCGGATGAAATTGCTGGAGAAAACTACGTCAGCAAGATGGTCAAGAGGCTAGACAGAAGTACATGAAGAGGCCGGTAAAACCACACAAATTGCTAGCGACAGAATCAGGACTAGATATGACGTCAAGGCACAAAATGGTGGGTTTCAACCTGGTGATATGGTCTGGTTGTCTAATCCTCAAAGGAAACGTGGTTTGTCGCCGAAGCTGCAAAGGCAATGGGAGGGCCCTATAAAGTCGTGCAGCGTATTAACGACGTCATATATCGCATCCGAAAACCGCCCAGAGGCAAATCAAAAGTGGTCCACGTCGATCGTCTACCCTCGTTTGCTGGCGATAACCACAATACGCAAGTTCAGGTCCTAACCAGAGTAATAAGTAGCAGAACCAAGAATGCAATCGAAGAAATGGAGTTCGAGAAGTTTATGAACTTATATACGGAGGTTCTAGAAAAGCTAGGTTCAGAGTTACCACCGAGGAACAATAAGACTTATTCCAGACACTAAAGATTACGCCATCGCACATTGCGTGAGCGAGGATCTTGACATGTTCAAGAGGGTTGCAGTCGTGTTTAAAAAGAAGTTTGGGCAGCTAGATGAATTACGAAGACAGCAACCGGCAGTCGGAAAAAGTTTTAGGACTACGTGGTGACGGACGCTTCGTTTTCTATCTGGTCACCAAGAAATACTCACATGTCAAGCCGTTATACAAAGATCTGTGGCGAACATTATAGAGTCTCAAGAGAGAAATGAAGTTCCATCGTGTTAAGAAATTGGCAGTACCCAAGCTTGGTTGTGGCTTAGATCAACTGAATTGGAGGACAGTTCGAAACATGTTGGAGGTCGTCTTCCGAGGAACAGGCATTCAAGTGTTGGTCTGTAGTTACCAACCAAGAAGAATATCAGGCCAGGAAAAGTCCATTGACTGTTAGTTTTATGGTCAAAGAAGTTGCCGTAATGGAGCAAGCTGCCGCTATCGCCACGATCCTTTTTACGGTTGTCGCATCCAGTCTCCTATTCTAGGACAAAACAGTCCTAAGAAGGGGGCAGTGAAAAGTTCTATAAGTTATCCGCAAATTCAAGAGCTTTCTCGAAGTTGTTATCCATCTTCTAGAAGATATACCGAAAGATAGGGAACACTCGAGAAGGATTTCCAAATGTGTATAAATACCGAAGAAACAAATCGTAGGTCAGTTATTGCTGTAATGCAAAGACAGCAGTGTTAAGCAGATTATTCAAGTCTAAATAAATAAGTCGTTAGCGCGTGTATCTAGATAAATATACCGAGAATAATCTTGTACGTGAGTTTAGTGTAAACAAGTGTGTGAAGCTATCCGCGGACTTTATCTTATCTTCCTGTAAGTGATATAAATTAGTTGTAAGCGTTTTCATTAAATATTATTAGATTTAATTAGTTCGGTTAATTTAAAAGTGTACATAATTCTAGTATAAGTAAAAATATTTTTAGTAGTTTAAATAAATTAGCGATAATAATAAAATTCGTTACACTATTCATAATTGTGCTCAAATCAAATTAACATTAATTACTGTAATAAATAAATTCGTAAATTGTTGCTCATTATGTTTCTTATTTTTTTATATTTAAAATTTGTGGGTTTTTTTTGATACTGTTGCAAAACATATCAGATTCAGAATACGTAGTAGCAGCCCTTAGCTAATCCATCAGCTACTCTCGCACGGGTAGCTAAAAACCGCAGGCTGTTAATGCTAATTTTCTGCCCTTGAGACATAACATATACAGATTTGGCACAGTTTGAGCCCAGTATTGGTATTCATTGTGCTTTTATGGACTTTTATATACGTTATAAGCACGAGAAGGAAGCATTTTTTGTTTCTTACATTATCTTTGAGATCATTTTTGTCATCGACCTGTATATTAAAAATGTTATTTATGGTTACCATGAACCGACAAGTTTATGGAAATACTATTTTATTAATACCAATACAGTATATTTAAAGATATCATTAGTTTTTTAATTAATTTATTAGTTTGTGTTTAGGATTTAGTTTTTTTTGTAATTATGATCTCTATAATTTCAAATGTGGCGCATAGACTAATTACAAAATACACCACGAGACGTTACATAGTTTTCTGCAAGCAAATCTGCAAGTGTCTTTGGTACTGGTTTGTGTTGTATTATGTAAATTTAATGAAGTGTTCACTTAACAATTTTTATTATTTATTAATATAAGTGCTACTATCTTTGGCGACACTGAGCAAGATATACGAAAATATGGAACAAAAATCAACAAGAACATGTCAATTTGTTTAGTAGAAATTGTAGAAACCGAACAGTATTACTTCCTGAATAACGACAATAAGTTAATGCTACAATTCAAATTGTTGGACTTTCTACCACAAATTGTAAGTACTAGTGATGTGTCAGTCATTATGATCAAATCTTTCCAAAGACCCGATTTTTTGCTCCATTCAATAAACTAACGACATTACCGTTTATACCTATGACCTGAACTGGAAATGAACAATTGTTGCAAGCTTGTTCAATTGTTTACTTACTTTGATGTTTTAACTTTCATTGCAGTGTCATTGAAAAATTTCATTTTACTTCATGTTTATTTAGAAACTGTTTGCATTAGTATAGTTACATATGCAAATTCTTGCTTCCTCCCAGGTATTAAGTACATTCTCATACATATACTGTCTTGTTAATATGACGAATTTTTATGCCATCTTTAGTAAGCACAAATTATATTCTATCCAGTAACATAAATTTATTTACAGGATCTAAACATTCCACCGAACCCAATTGCTTGTAATGGATGTATGAGTACAATTAAAGAAATATATAAATTTAAACAACTGTGTCTACAAACCGAATTGATTATGAGGAACTTACGACAACAACGTGCAATTAAGGAGGAGGTGCATGTGAACAACTTTAAACTCGAACCTTCACATTTGCAAATCATCAGTGATGACTCCTTGGAAATCAATACAGATGTGCCTGTATGCATTGAAGAACCTTCAAAAACAGAACTGTACCATTGCTACAACTGCAACTTCATTACTAACAAAAAGACAATATTGCTTGACACCTGATTCGTAAAAATGTAAATGAGCGACACACTAGTAAAAAATCATTTAAATGCAGTTTATGCAATTACTGTAGCATCAAATCAGGAAATTTAAAAATTCATATGCGTCAGCATAGTGGTGAAAAACCATTTAAATGCAGTACATGTGATTACTGCAGTAACCAAATGACAAATTTAAAAACGCATATGCGTAAGCACACTGGTGAAAAACCATTTAAATGCAGTATATGTGATTACTGTTCCAGCCAAGGAGGAAGTTTAAAAAAGCATATGCGTAGGCATACTGGTGAAAAACCATTTAAATGCAGTACATGTGATTATTGCAGTACCAACATGTCACATTTAAAAACGCATATGCGTAAGCACACTGGTGAAAAGCCATTTAAATGCAGTATATGTGATTACTGCGGTACCACTAAGTCAAGTTTAAAAATACATATGCATAAGCACACTGATGAGAAGCCATTTAAATGCAATATATGTGATTACTGCTGTTCTACTATGCCAAATTTAAAAAAGCATATGCCTAAGCACACTGGCGAGAAGCCATTTAAATGCAATATATGTGATTACTGTTTCAACCAAGTGGGAAGTTTAAAAAAGCATATGCGTACGCACACTGGTGAAAAACCATTTAAATGCAATATATGCAATTATTGTAGCATCCAATCAGGAAATTTAAAAATTCATATGCGTCAGCACAGTGGTGAAAAACCATTTAAATGCAATATATGTGATTACTGCTGTTCTACTATGTCAAATTTAAAAAAGCATATGCTTAAGCACACTGGTGAGAAGCCATCTAAATGCAGTACCTGTGATTACGCCACTATTACTAAGTCAGATTTAAAACGACATATGCGTAAGCACACTGGTGAAAAACCATTTAAATGCGGTATATGTAACTACTGCACTATTACAAAGTCGAGTTTAAAAATACATATGCTTAAGCACACTGATGAGAAACCATTTAAATGCAATATATGTGATTATTGCAGTGCCACTATGTCACGTTTAAAAACGCATATGCGTAAGCACACTGGCGAAAAACCATTTAAATGCACTATATGCGATTACTGTTCCAGCCATGTGGCAAGTTTACAAAAGCATATGCGTACGCACACTGGTGAAAAACCGTTTAATTGCAATATATGTGATTACTGCAGTACCACAATTTCAAATTTAAAGACGCATATGCGTAAGCACACTGGCGAGAAACCATTTAAATGTAATATATGTGATTACTGCAGTATCACTATGTCGCATTTAAAAACGCATATGCTCCACCATAGTGGGGAAAAACCATTTAAATGCAATATATGTGATTACTGCAGTACCACTATGTCAAGTTTAAAAAGGCATAATATGCGCGAGCACACTGGTAAAAAACAATTAAAATCAATCTAACGTGATTATTGTAGCAACCAGTTGGGGAATGTATGTGTCTGTATACTGACTATTTTAAAACTACTTTAGTGTGATTTAACACTTATTATTGAGCAACAAATCTTAATTTGATAGTTTCACTAGTATCATATTATTTGTAACATTTGCAAATATTAATATTGATTTATTACAATTTATGTTTCATTGATTAGGGTTACAAAAATTATTAATAAAACGATTTCATAAGAAATGGCATTGTTATGCAGTCAGCAATACCTGTTTGTATTGAGGCTAAACTTTAGGTTGTCGAGGATAACTAGTTTATATCTCGATGCAGTGGCGGATAAATAGTGGCATCTATCCTCATTTTAAACAATCGAGAGTAATTTTTCTGTCGCGACTTTGAACTTAGCAAAAAAAACAATAGTATTACTAATCTAACGTTATCGCCACATTGTCTTAATTATAGCCTTTAGAGGATTCGCTATTTGTTTCGTTTCAGGCTTACTATAATGATGCACTCGTGGATGCTAACAAATCCTGAAACTTCTCTGCAGATCAAATTAGTAAAGGAGGTTCGATATAGGCTCTCTAAAAAAATTATTTAGGCACAGCTGTATCTGTGTGTAACTGCTTAAAATATTTGCTTATGTTGATAATTTATACTAAAGATGTCGCCAGCGTCGGTTCTTCAGCTGTTCTCAATAGGTATCTAAAAACGTATTCTTGGAATTGTTAAAATTTTGTAAGGTAAGGCGTTTTCTATTAAATATAGCTATAGTATCATAATAGATTTTAGTAGTAATTATGATTCTAATAAGCTGTGATCAAGGTACTGTTCTTTTTACACCAAATTTTATCTAACAACCTATAAAAATGTCTGCGATTTTATAACAGAAAATGTTGCTATGTATCTGTTTTGCCCAGTAGCGGCTGGTGGTCCATACTGCAAGAGGGTCATTTCAATATTAAAACTTTTAAAACACATTTTTCTTCTCCATGACTTTTAGGCAAGTTTGCTAGTTTCTGAATGTATTGCGTGTGCATTATGAATTTAAGCATATTTGCATTTGTAAATCTCAATATATAAAACAAAGTCGGGTTTGTTCGAACACATAACTCGAGAACGGCTGAACCGATTTTTATGGTTTCTGATTTGTTGGTTTTGTTTCCGTCCCGAATAGCAAAATAACTATTAAAATCATTGGAAAATTGACAAAAAAATAAAATAAAAGAAAAAACATTTTCCTATACAAAATCTCGTTGATTTCGTACCTGTCAAATATTTAATGTTCATCCAGTCAATACGGTAAACTCTTCCCTCAAAATAAAGAACGTATTTAAATAAAGGTATAGAATAGTGTTGGTTGAAAAAGGATTGAGATATTGATTGGTTGTCAAATATTTATGCGTGCGTTCAGAAATTTATAACAACCTCCTTAAATATAGAACAAATGAGCAAATGACTTAATTTAAAAAAAACAACTGTCAAAATCGATTGGTCTCACTTTTACGTCGCGAAAGTTGTCTGTGATTTGTTTTGTGAGGATTATTTTTAATTTGTTTTATAAATTAAAATGCCGCGACCAAGGAGTTCATCTTTCCCAACAGAGCCGTAATGCAATTAGGCTACGGAACATTGGGAATCAATTAACTGATGAAGAACGACAAATTGCACGAGAAAGAGCGGCGCGTTGATATCGCACGAAGTAGGGCCATGCTTCCATAGTTCCACCAATTCTATATCCCTACTCCTTTTTCTCATGCGCATCTTGTTGAAATATGAGTTCAAAAACTACTACTTGTAAATAAATGCTAACACGTTGAAAAGTAAATGTTTATTTTTTCTACTATGATAAAAATTTGTTAAAATGTAGTTTGTTAGGTATCTGTATTTGTCTTTAAAAAAAAAGGTAAAAGTATCATTAAAAATATGAGTTTTCAAATCAACTACTGAATATGTTTTCGGCTTACAGATTCACCATTGAATTGGATCATTGCAACCTCTTGAAGATGCACAACATAAATTCTTACAAATATACTTCATGGACAATATGAAGAAGCAACCTGATGGTAGGTATGAAGTATATACTTCATGGGCAATATGGCAAAGCAAATTGATCGGCGTCAAGAGATCAACACAGCTATGAAAAGATCAATTCTTCAAGATCTACAGTAACTGCTTTATGAATATCATCCATTGTTCAGTTTGTTCAAGGCTGCGTTGGAGCGCATGCCAAACGATGATTACAAAGTCGTGATCAGAGCGGATAAACGACCAGCTGGAACACACGAACGTACATTTAACGCTCCAACAATAGATAAAGTTGCAATCCTGATTGTTGGTGAAAACACGTGATATTGTGCTTATACGTCGCAATACTGAGCAACTAAAAAAATATATGAAACACACCGTTCATATCACGTTGCAATACCCACTGATGTTTTGGCAAGGAAACGATGGATATCACTGCAATATCAAGATTATTAATCCATTAAATGGTGAGTTTCAATACCAGAATGCTAAGTGACTTTAGGGATTTAGTTGTCAAATTCTGTCTACTCCTTCAAAAAATATAAACTTCAGTTTTACTTCTACAATACAAATTTTACTGTATTTATTTCAGGTGAGGAAACTAACAAGATGAATTCGATGAATTATTACGCATATCGTTTGATGATTCGTCAAAATGCTATTGTTGCGATTTCGTCGATTGTTTCAACAATATTGCGTTGAGATGTACGTCAAAATTGAAACAGAGCGCCTAACTTTCATTAGGTTGAACCAAGTTTGGAAGAGTATATCCAATTACGCGATGCAATTAGCACCGAAGGCCGAAGCTAATGTTGGTCGATTCAATATTTTACCGGTGACATATATAGGTAGCCCGCGTCATTAATGGTCGGCCTGACTTCTTCATTACATTTACGTGTAATCCTGAATGGATAGAAATTGTTCAAATACTGCTCCCCAGACAAACATAAAGTGATCGGCACAACATCACCGCACGTGTTTTCAAGCAAAAAATCTGTTCGCTGATGAATTGCATTGTTGAGCAACACGTCTTTGGGGTTACTCGATGCTCAATCAAATGGCAAAAACGAAGCTTGCCGCATGCACACATTCTTATTTGGTTAGTCGAAAAAATTCGACCAGATCAAATAGATGATATCAGATGTGCTGAGATTCCTGATCCCGAAACAGATCCAGACCTATATGATGTTGTTATTACGAAAACGATCATGGACCATCAACCGCGCATACAAACACCCAATACCAACGATGACATTACGCGCTATCAAGTTGGTAGATATGTGAACTGCAATGAGGCATATATTCTCTAATCCTCTTCACGAACGTCATCCCACTGTGCGGTGCATCTGGAGAACGGTCATATTATATATATATATATATATATTACAGCGTCGTATGCTGCTCAACGTGCTGAAACACCTCCAACGACAACATTAACCAGTTTCTTTACGACTTGCCAAAGCGATCCGTTCGCACGAACGTTGCTTTACTCGGAGATGCCACGTTATTACACTTGGAACGCTTCATCGAAGAAATTTCTACGTCGGAGGCAAAGTGATGCGGTTCCTGATCATCCGGATATGCGTTCTACTGATGCTCTTGGTCGTATTTACACAGTTCATCCAAAGAATGATGAATGTTTCTATTTGCAGTTGTTGCTGGTAAATGTTCGTGGTCCGGCATCATTTCAATCACTACGAACTGTTAATGGTATAGTTTGCTCAACATTTCGTGCAGCATATCAAGAGCTCAATTTGCTTGAAAACGATACTCATCAGAACACGACAATTGCTAAAATAATTATTTCTGTATCTGCAACTCAGATACGCACATTATTTGCTATCATCATTTCGATATGCTTCCCATCGAATCCACGTGACCTGTGGAACAAATACAAGGATAACATGACAGAAAACATTTTACATCGAATTCATGTCAGTTCAAAGGAATCTTGATCTTGAGGTGAATGAGCAGATACATAACCAGGTTTTGTTCTTGACGCAGTTAATAGAGAATTGTAACGTGAACGTGAATATATGATCGATATAGATTAGACCAATCAGTTCAAACGAATGTATCCCTGTTGAATCCAAAACAGAAGGAAAAAAAATTGAGGTAGCAGTTGCTTCTTCTGGAATAGCGGCCACGTTGTTAGAAGGCTGCCGTATGACTCATTCAGCGTTAAAATTCCCTTAATTATTCAAACTACCGAACAACATTGCAAAACACTCTGCAATGGCAAAACATTTTAGTAGCCTCAAAATTATGATCTGGGATGAATGCACAATGGCGCACAAACGCGCATTGGAAGCTCTTGATCGAACCGCCAAACACTGCCAGTCATTCCAAGCTCGGTTGCTGCCGATGAAATAAACGCTTGCCTCAAATCATCAAATCAGCCAACATATCAGAGATGCATTGTTAAACGACCCATATGCCGAAGATTTCTCCAAGCAATTGCTGACTATTGGTAATGGCACAATTTACAACTGAAGGCGCGCTTGGTAGTCATCATGCTTCGAAATCTAAACCAACCAAAACTGCAATGGAACGCGCTAGGTGATAAGAAAAATGATGAGTAATGTGATTCACGCGACGATACTTAAAGGAAAATTTCAAGATGAGTTACCCAGTAAACACAAAATTGATAATGTTTAGTAACAGTTTCAAAACAAAAAATTTATGATTCACTCTTGTTTCAAACATAAAAGAAACCTAACTGCAATAAAATAGCTATAAGTCCATCGCTGTTTCACTTATTTGAATCAGTATAGTTTCGGTATTTTAAATTCAAATCTGTTGCAAACTAAATGTTGCATTCGGTTTACGTTTTAAAAGCTTCGTTTTTGAACTGATACTAATGATCGATACATGTATGATTTTTTTGTTTCAATAATCAACTAAAACAATTCTTTCAATAATATAATAATACATTTTCGAATGCACGTTTCAAAATTTATTGCACAATAAATATTTTTAAATACATTATCACATTGAGTTTTTTACATATTGCAAATTTCTTTGATGTGGTCTTTTCACGGAAGCCTCGAAAACTGCATCAGTTTCTGTTGGGTAGCAACTTTTAACCGCATCTGTAACATAGAAATAAATATTTCATTTATATACATACATAATCATAGAGTTACACAAAATTAATTACATTTTTTAATCAAAAACAACACAAACTTAATATAAATATCACTTTAGCAATTATAAGAAAGTTATAAAAACACTGTGAATACCTTTAGCTGTACATAATCGTATAGAAAACTTGAAGAATTGAACTGTAATTATAAATCCTAAGTATCATCAAATTTACGCAATAATCTACCTTAACGCAACCATGTGTGTTAATTTATATTTTTTTCATACAAATTAAAACATGATACATAAAGAACAGAAATGATAATAATATCGATTACATTTATGGATTATAATAAAATGTTTCGACTTACCGTTTATTGTTCCGTTTCGTAATTGTACACACAGCATGACTTATCAAACTACGAGCGAACAAGTGAAAAGATATCAATTTGCAGCGCAAGCGTTGACGACAGTAATCAAAAGTATAGCAACGACCAAAGGCAACGACTAATGCTGACTCATTACAAAGTATTCGTTTTTCCTAGAACGATTCTACTGTTTTGAAAATAATTCAATCTTACCCTAGTAGCACAAAATATATGTACGATATTCTAATGATCTTGGTACAATATTTAAAGTCGGCTAAATATTGCTTGCTGTAATAGATATATTTTTGATATTGTTAAAGTGTATAATACTAATATCCTAAAAACATATACCTACAATATCATTGATATATTTTAAAACCTCATAAATTTTTTCAAGGTTTACATGACATTAGGTAAATATCTTAATTCTAGATACTTATTGCAAGATGTAAAAAATGTATTCTAGATATTGTAAAACTAGATAAAAACAATGTTTTAAAAATATGTACCAACAATATCGTTCGTGTATTCTAAGGTCACAAATGTTTTTCAAAATTTGACTGACATAAAATATATATTAAAATTATATATAGAGCGAATATTTATGTTTAATCAGTATCTAACTTTTTATGCTTATTTTTTAACTGTACTTTTAAATTTATGTATTTATAGTTGTTAAACGTTTTTCTTAAACTTTTTTTTCATTTTTGCTAAAAACCCTAACACAATGTTCTCATAATTTAAATATGCTTATTTTAAAAATTATCTTTATATGCGTATATTTTAATAAAAAGTAATCCAATATCATAGTATGTAATCTGCTAAAAATTTTGTAAGCAACGCAATTTAATTATTAAAAATTACACAAGGAGTATATAAAATTGAGACATCTGCGTTTGAATTGAATGGAAAAACCAATTGCATTATAACTAGAAACTTTGGTAATTTTACAATAATAAACTACATTTGCTGCAATGAAATTTTAGACAAGGTATTTTAATTCTGCTGTAAAATTACTAGTAATGCTAGCAAGTATTTATGATTTTGAAGGTCATCTTTTCCAAATACTTTTGTGGCATTAAAAACGGGTATATAGGTACAAGTACCTTTTAGGTGCTTTTAATAAATTTCTTAGAATCCTTTGCAACATTGAAAAAATGTATTATTTACCTGCTTTTGGGTACTGAGGTCAAAAACCGTTATATAGACCCTGAACAAGAATAAGGAAAGTTTTCTTTACTAATATGAATTTGGGTTTCGTGTTTGCAGTTTGCGAAGTTTAAATTTTTATATCGAGTTTTAGTGCAACGTAATTGTATAATCAGGTAAGTGCCTATTAATTTTCTTATTTTTTATTTTTGCATCATGTTTTCTAACTACAGAAAAGCAAAAAGTCATTTCGTAAATAATTTGTTTTAACGCAGCTTAGTTGGCTGTTCAACGTTGACAGAACATAATTCAAAAAAATTTCAACGGTCATTACTAATAAGAAACCTAAATTAGAGAAATGCTTTTATTTACGTAACTATAATCAATAATTAATAAACAACAAATTTACCTTATTTTTTGAATAGCAATCCCAAGAAAATGCTTTTGTGCACTTTTAAAACTAATCTAAAATAATAACTAAATTAATAATGCTGTTGATATTTCTGTAAACCAAATTTAAAAAAAAATATATGTCTTGATAGAGTTTCTTTATTGAAAAATTCAAACTAAAACCATTTGTCTGTATATTTTATAACAATTAAAATAATTTTAATGCATTTTATACTTATTATTATAAAATGTAGATTTTTTAATACAACTTTGTAGAGTAAATCTTAATTGTGTGTTTTTTTTTTTCAGATGCCATCACAAGACGACATCCTAATGTTGCGTTATATTTGGCAAGATTTAGAACATTTATGGACTACCTATGTAATATGTGATGATATTAATAAGTAATTTTAAGATACAATTTTTTTGTGTATTTATTTTTAAAGATGTTTAAAATGTATACAGATTTTATATTTATATTTTATTCATTTGTAATTTTGTTTTGTTAGTGTAATTTTTATAAATAAACGTGTTTCTACAGAATATCTGCAGTGTTTCAATACGGTTTAATAAAAACTGTACAATGCGTAGCAAAAAAGAACCAGATTAAATATCATTTACAAACATACACATATGTAGTAGGTATATATGTATTTTACAAATATCTCACAAATAATAGTGAGATACATCTAGAACAGATTAAAAAGATATATTTCCCATATATTGGAAACAAATATTGAGACGACATCTACATCTAATGTCTACCATATATCAAAAACATATATTTAGAATATATTTATTTTATATAAATTATTGATATAGCATTACAATAAATGGCCAATATAAAAAAGTGTGACATTTAAATATTTACCAGATGTTATTTACTAATATATTACGTATATTTTGTGCTACTAGGGTATTTAATCGATCTTCAAGCAATTCTAGTTATTCAAAAAATATTCGGATTTAACAAATCAGTTTTTAACCGGTTGCTGATTATGGGAAAAAAATTGCAAGTACTGAAACGGTTCAAAACTGATTGTGAAAAATCGGAACTCTTTCAATTTATTCACTGTCAGTTACATGTAAATGATATAAAAATGGAACTAACACGAAACAACGTATTGAAACAATTGTTTTAATTTTGTGACTGTAACAGTTTCAATCCGTGTTTACTGGGTAGTTCTCATTCCGAGGATTCCAGCGGATATGCCCTTTGAGTTTAAACGAATGCAGTTCCCGATTCGTCTTGCTTTTGCCATGACGATTAACAAATCACAAGGACAATCCTTGACTGTTTGTGGTCTCAATTTAGAAAATTCATGTTTTTTTCATTGTCAATTGTACGTGGCATGTTCACGTGTCGGCAAACCATCCGTTCTATTTGTTCTAGCGCCTGATAAAAAAAACAAAAAATGTCGTATATATCACAAGGTGCTTTAATGAAGAGCATTAAACCAATTGATATAGTGGATTTTTGTACTTTTATATTTTTTTTTGTGTTATTACCTTTCGCGGCCATGATTTTTTAATAAATAAATATTTTCGGGTTTTGAACCGCGTTCCATATTTACACTTTTCACGAAATTCTTAAAACTTAGAAAGCTTACAAACTTTGAAAAACTTACAATATTTGACGTTTCGACAGTCATGTCGCTGTCTTCTTCAGAAAAAACTGAAACTGAAGGTATTAGATCCTGACAAGCCTTTATATTACGCCGTTCGGGTCAGTTGTTAGTGACGGTTTCGAATCATTAGTCTTCTGGATTTCGATGGCTTTCTTGTATAGTCTGGGCCAGAAGTTTTGAGATTTAGCCAACATTGTTGCCTCTTCAAATTTTATTGTGTGACCGGTGTCTCTTATTATTACACAAATTTAGAATTATAATAGTAAAACTAATTAAACGAATTAATACATATGTATATGTGATCTGTCTTAAATTACATTTTTAAACAAACCTATTAATCGAATTTGGTATGTGTTTAATTGTATTTATATGTTTAGATATCACAGAAATTTAAATTATCACAACAAACTAATTTGGAGTTAAAGAACAAATATTTTTTGATTATTTTAACAGAATCTTAAAGACTCAACAATTATCCAAAACGGTAATTAAAATTTATGTACTAACTACATTTAAGACCACGAAAACCTAACTATCCTAATCCCAGTATTAAATTTATACATAATTTTTCCTAAGGTAAATGTTTACACTGGTAACATACATACAAATATGTGAAAATATTAATCTAATAGGACACGCTGTATTCGTATTAATTATAGTAACACTTATAGAATCTTTTATAGTATCCTTAATTACATTTAGTTATTTACGTTCTAATTATATTAAATTATCTTAACTTAAAAATTGTTTTTACTAATTATATTATTATATGCGATGTTAAAATTTCAGTAACGTAGCTAGGGTAGTAGGCTTAAGGGCACAGACTTCTCCGAAATATTTATTAAATATCCTGAATACAGTGATACGTCTAGAGACAGTATCAGGGCGCTGAGGATGACAGCATAACTGTCGAAACACGTGTACAACAAGTGTTCAATTTATTGTGTTGCTGGAGTTATTGTGAATCAAATGTAACGGTTTTGAACTATCCCCTCTTTTGTTCCCAATTGTGCGAAGACGCGTCACCTTTCGAACGTAACCCGATCAGAATCGAGCTCCTCCCACCAAGACGATACTTCTATAAATACGGAGACAACTACTTCTTAATTCACTTGTATGGAAATTAGAATCTGGATTGGTTAACAAGATGATTACTCAACTCTGTAACGTTGGCAACAACATCAACACGGTCCGAACCCAGAAGACGTTCTAATCTTAGCGGTATAGTGTAGATGTTATTTATGATTTTAAATTTACAGATTCTTACCTACTATAAAACGTAGATTAACATTAACAAGATATTTTTTTAAGATTATTGTTATGTATGCTTGGTTATGTATTAAAGACGTTGATTAACATGAATAAACAACATATTTTGATTAAGACCAAATACACTTTAATCACATTCTGTCTATCGTTATCTTTCTTGTCGCTTATCCCTCGAGCTCACGAATGTCGTACTTTGCTTCGCTCGTAAGATAACGTCTAGTTCTTGCGTTTCCTGTGTTAGACGCGCGTTATATGAATGTTCATAAATTAAAATTATAAACATTTTTTACCTTATCGCGAGTACAATATTTTATAGTTCCAAATATAAAAAACACGAATAATACACATGCAAAATAGTATATTATATTATTAAGATAAAAAATTGAACTTTATTTGCTAAGGTTTTGCAGCTGGAGTACCAAATTTATTACTTCGGATGCTGTAATCATTTTTCTGATTTCAACCATAAAAAAATAATAAAATTTGTATAATTATTAATTTATACTCTTAAAAACGGGAAAGCTGCTGGGTTTGATTGTACAACTACGGAAATGTTAAGGTGTATTGGTAATAAAGAGCAACATCGGTTTAGGATAATATGCAACAAAGCCTTGAGTGAACGAACTGTGCCAAAAGACTGGGAAGTGGGTTTAATAGTACCAATATTCAAAAATGGTGATAGAAGAGATTGCAGTAATTATAGGGGCATCACTCTGTTAAGCAACGGGTTAAAAATGTATGAAAAGGGTGCTAGAAAAACGATTAGTAACAAAACTAGAATCTCGGTTAGATGAGTCACAAAGCGGATTTAGAAAGGGGCGAAGCATTCAGGACCACATCTTTACATTACATCAATTAAGTGAAAAACTAAGAAATACAAAACAAAAATGTACTTAGCATTTCTAGATTTATAAAAAGCATTCGACAGATTACCGAGAGCAGTGGTAAAAGAATGCTTAACAAAAACAAGAATTGATGCAAACCTGACACAAGCAATTATGAGTCTATACAAGAACAATAGAAACTTCATTAGAACAGACAAACTGCTTTCAAAAGATTTTCCGGTGAGCGAAGGTATACGGCAAAGAGGAGTCATAAGGCTAATGTTGTTTAATATAGTACTAGATGATGTCATTAAAGAAACAAAAAGAGAAGCAAGTAAATTCTACGTAGGCCATAGAAACATGGAACCGGTATGGATGAGTGAATGTGTCTTTGCCGACGATATAGTTGTGTTTGCTAAAACTGAAAGGGACCTTCAAAGGAATATAGACATCTGGGTTAACGAACTGGTAGAAAAAGGACTAAAAGTGAGTGAACAAAAAACTAAAATTATGGTCAGCGGAAACCCGGACACTACTATAAATATATCCATAAATGAAACCAATAGAACAGGTACTCACCTATAAGTATCTCGGAGTGTATGTTAACAGCAAGGGCCATCAAGACACGGAAATAAATGCAAGAATAGAAAGTGCTGCAAATGTGTACCATACAATTAAAAACAAGTTTCTTAGGGAAAAAGGAGGTAACATTAAAAACCAAGATAAATGTATATATGTATCCCTACATTTACGTTTGGATGCGAAAGTTGGATTCTAACAAAAAAGGTGAGAAGCAAAATTCAAAGTATGGAGATGAAATTTTTGAGAAAAATATTAAATGTAACAAGAAAGAACAAGATCAGAAATGATAACATCAGGGAAATATTGGGGAAGTACAAGCAATACACGAGTATATTGAAAGATGCCAACTCAGATGGTATGGACACCTTTATCCATATGAATACAGACAGACCTGTAGGAAAGTATGGGAAATATTGGCGAAGAGAGGATGCACCATAGCGCAAGCAATAACCATGGCTAATAACAAAAGAGATTGAGCAAAATTTGTATATAGCAAAGAAAACAAATGAGTATATATTTATTATGTTGTCACATGTATTATATTTTTCTAGAATTTATTTATTTTAATTAGGTATTATTAAACTAAATAATTTGGTACATAGCATACGTTGCTAGTTTAGTTAACGAAACATTAAAGTAAATTAAAAATATTATTTTAACATTTAGTGTAACTAGATTGTAATGCGCCTTTACACTCTACGGTGTAGGAAAGGATCTGATTATATTATATACATATATTAATTTATAATTCAGATCTAATTGTTAAGTATAGATTTTACCAAAAAATTTTGTATATAAAATGTCGTATAAGTAATACACATATAATATATACATGGCGAATATAAAATTTGTTGTTCAACATTACGTGTGTTCGAAATCAAACTTGTTTTTTTAGATACCTTTTCAGCTTCAAGTTTTGAAATAGTTTCGAATTTGAAAATTACGAATACAATTCAAATTGTTAATGCATTATTATTTAACAGGTGTAACTCCGCATTCTCTTAAAACGGTTGGTATTAAACATAACAAAAATGAAAATAACATCGACATTGTTAACAGTCGGTTACAAAATGGAGTATTTGTAACTATTAAGTACAATGGTGATGTTCATACACAGTTATGTTATTCTTAGGTCTACACTTTAAAGGATTTTTATTAATCTGATACGTTGGTTATTTGAGGTACTACTACCCTCCTTAAGATGAATTATCAACGTTAGGCTGTATCAACCTAGATAATAATTAAGAATTTGATACTTACCTTAACTATACCACTTTTATTTTAATCGTCGTGAATTAAATACTTGCAATAACTTAATAAATTTATTAATGTTAATTACCATTATGGTCGTAACGCAAAGTTCTAAATCCAGTTGACTGGCACCTGTTTGCAAATATCCCAACTGGTTGCTACAGTAATCCCGTTACATGGATTTAAATGGTTTTTCACCAGTGTGTTTATGCATATGCGTTTTTAAACTTAACATATTGGTACTGCAATAATCACATATATTGCACTTAAATGGTTTCTCATTAGTGTGCTTAAGCATATGCGTTTTTAATCCTGACATATTGGTACTGCAGTAATCACAGATGTTGCATTTAAATGGTTTTTCACCAGTGTGTTTACGCATATGCGTTTTTAAATTTGTCATACAGGTACTGGAATAATCACATATATTGCACTTAAATGGTTTTTCGCCAGTGTGTCGACGCATATGCGTTTTTAAACTTGACATATTGGTACTGTCGTATTCACAAATGTTGCATTTAAATGGTTTTTCTCCAGCGTGCTTACGCATATGCACTTTTAGACTCCAATCTTGACTGGAACAGTAATCACATATACTACATTTAAATGGTTTTTCACCAGTGTGCTTACGCATATGTACTTTTAAACTCGACTTAGTGGTATAGCAGTAATCACATATATTGCATTTAAATGGTTTCTCATTAGTGTGCTTAAGCATATGTATTTTTAAACATGACTTAATGGTACAGCAGTACTCACATATACTGCATTTAAAGGTTTCTCATCAGTGTGCTTATGCATATGTATTTTTAAATTCAACTTAGTAGCACTGCAGTAATCACATACATTGCACTTAAATGGTTTTTCACCAGTGTGTTTACGCATATGCGTTTTTAAACTTGACATATTCGTACTGTAGTATTCACAAATGTTGCATTTAAATGGTTTTTCTCTAGCGTGCTTATGCATGTGCACTTTTAGACTCCAATGTTGACTAGAACAGTAATCACATATACTACATTTAAATGGTTTTTCACCAGTGTGCTTACGCATGTGTCGTTTTAAATCAGATATGGTTATACTACAGTACTCACATGTACTGCATTTAAAAGGTTTCTCACCAGTGTGCGTACGCATATGTATTTTTAAACTTGACTTCATGGTACAGCAATAATCACATATACTGCATTTAAATGGTTTTTCACCAGTGTGCTTACGCATATGTGTTTTAAAATGTGACATGTTGGTACTGCAGTAATCACATGTACTGCATTTAAACAGTTTTTTATCAATATGCCGACGCATATGTATGTTTAAATTTCCCAAATATCTGCTACAATAATCACAAATATCGCATTTAAATAGTTTTTCAGCAGTGTGCTTAGGCATATGCTTTTTTATATCCGACATGGTAGTACTGCGGTAAGTACATATATTGCATTTATATGGTTTCCTGCCAGTGTGCTTATGGATATGTCTTTTAAAATTTGTCATGTGGTTACTACAGTAATCACATATACTGCATTTAAATGGTTTTCTGTGTCGCATTTGCAGGTGTCGAATCAAAATTGTCTTTTTGTTAGTAATGAAGTCGCAGTTGTGGCACTGATACTCTGAATGTTCCTTAATGCATACAGGCAAATCCATATTTGAAGGTTCGACGTTAATATTGTTGGCATGCAACTCCTCACTTGCACCTTGTTGTCGTAAGTTTCTCATAATAAATTCAGTTTGCATACATAGTTGTTTAAATTCATATATTTCTTCAATTGTAATCATACATCCATTACAAGCAATTGGGTTCGATGGAATGTTTAGGTCCTGTAAAACAATGTATAATATTGGATAGAATATAATCATTTGTGCCTAGTAGGGATAGCAAAACCGGGTCTTGTTACTGAATGAGATCGTACTTGGAGGGAGCAAGAATTTGCATAAGTCAAATGAAATTCTCCAACGACGCGGCAATAAGGGTTAAAAAATTTAAATTAAGTGAACAATTGAACAAGTCATAATGAACGAATCGATCCAGACTGACACATCACTAATACTTACAATTTGTGGTAGAATGTCTAACAATTTGAATTGTAACATAAACTTATTGTCATTATCCAGAAAGCAATATTGTTCAGTTTCTAGTAAACAAATTCGACAAGTTCTTGTTGATTTTTCTTCCATATTTACGTTTATTTTGCTGTGTTGTACAGTTGCACGAACTCAGAATAAAAAAAGCTTGAAATGAAGTAAAAAAGTCACAACCACCATCAACCACCATAACGGTATTTTATTTTGTTTAATTTCGTGCAGAGACGTGCGCTGTCAGTGGCGTAACTGAGAATTGGCAGGGCTCGTAAACTGAGTTAAGCACGTAAGTTATATAATATCGATGAAAGTTACAACACATACTTACTGCAATGGTGTATAATAAATACTGATAAATACATAGATGCATGATACATACGTTATAAGCAGTAATAACAAAAACGTGCGAATGCATGATCACATTGGGTGCATTTAGCCCTTATTTAGCGGCTGAGTGATGTGCTATTTGAACTACTCAGCGTTCTAGCTATGCGATTGACATAATTAATTTTTTTTACCCGGGTAAAAATGAAGCATTTTCTTCCCTCAAAGTAAGAAAAAAATTCGAACTTTCCACGCAGGTGTGGTAAAAAAAATTAACCATTAATCTTTTTAGAGTTGTATAGTTGCACTTATATTATCTTTTGAATTGCCAGCTTATTCCTTGTTGTTGCCGAACTCAGAATTTGCTCAGAATAAAAAAGCTTGAATCAAAAGTCACTACCACGATAACGGTATTTTATTTTTCTCAAGCCGTGAACTGTCAGTGGCGTAACTGAGAGTCTCGTAAACGTTATAATATAGACGAAAGTTGTGCAATTATGTAATAGTATATTACCTAACAAGAGTTGTAAGCTTATACAACTCTAGTTGTGTACTATACTTTTTCTACTAACACTTTTGTTCATACAATTAAAAAGCATAAATGCATTAACATTTATTAATTTAATTTAATTTGTCAAAATGAAGTCTACTTATTCGTTAACGAAATTTCCACGGTGACTAACAAGGCAAATGTGACAAATTAGATTTATAGAACTGAAGCGTATTTTTTTTGCGCCTCCGTCAGTTTTGACGTATTTTACAAGCAATATATAATCGGCCGGAAAAATTACTTTTCCGGACTAGGCCAAATAGAGTCAAGGTAAAATGTAATAGAATTTTCTAACTAGAAGTTGTCAGTAATTCCCCTTCCTTTAATAATTTATGTGCCATGTAATTTGTATCAAAATTATTTTTTTATGAGCTTGACCTTGAGTTGAAAATTGGAATTAATTACCTAAAATTTGAAAATTTGACAAGTAAGGGCCAGATTAATAAACAAATCTTGACTTAAACTTCACTTACACTTGATAAAGTGAGCATGGTTACTTGAAAAAATAATATTTTTAATTTGGTATACACTGCAGTGTTGTAACAGATACTTTTTTTCTAGTATCTAGATACAGATACAGATACTTTTCATAAATTGTATCTAGATACAGATAAGATACTTTTTCAAAAAAAGTATCTAGATACAGTTACAGATACTTTAAGAGAGTATCTAGATACATGTCAGATACATTTTTAACAAAATCGTGAAATAAAATTTTAAAAAATTGTCTATTTAGTTCATCTAAAAACACAATAACTGTATCCCAGGCAGCACATTACGTCTTATTGACGTCAAAATTACGAGGCTTCATTAAGACGTGTCAGTGTCGTCATATGACGTCAGTGTGCTGCCTGGGTATTAAGCAAAACATTACCTTATCAACCTTAATCACATAAAAAAATACAAATTTACAAATAAATCTTATTTTGTTTTAAAATTAATAGCATGTTAAATGTCTCGTCATTATATTTCGACGTAGAGTTAATAGTAAACTACTAACACTAAAAAGTTTCTCCACTTCTTTGTTCTATTTGAGCTGATGAAGAAATTCAGTGTTGCCAATTGACTTTGTCGCGATTCCCTGCATAAACTACAAAAGTTCCACAATGACCACAATTGTACTCATAGTTCTACAAAGTTGAAATTTGTTTTCTTTTTTTAAAGTGTGAATTTGGTTTGATGGCATAAATGCTAACACGTCACATTTCTCAAGTAATTGATTATATAAAATGTAGGTTCATACACGGTTTTCCCCAAAATTCCACCACAGTTTATAATATCCACAAAATACCCGCTACTACATAAAGTCTCTAAATTTAGTAGAATTCCATTAGAATTGGCGACGCTAAAAGAATTGCACTCATAAAACACCGAATACAAAATCTCTAAATTCTAATTGTAATGTACATGAACTGACAGAAAAAACTACCGCGGTGTTTACTAAAAACTTATATAATTTACAATTTCAGCAAGAAAAAGTATGTAAGTATCTAAACCACTTAGATACTACGAAAAATGTATCTAGATACAGATACAGTTACATTTTATCCAATGTATCTAGATATGTAACTAGATACTACAAAAGTATCTAGATACTGTATCTAGATACTTGTATCTAGATACGTCACAACACTGGAATACAGTAAAGTAGTATATACGTTGTATAATGTATACTGAAGTTATAAGTATGACAAAATTTACCGTATACCTATAAAATGAAAGTGTTGAGTTCATTATGGACGCCGTCCACAAACAATAATAATTATTATATTTTGGAATGTAAAAATATCAGGACTGTGTCAGTCATGTTTATATAACTGTAAATAAATTAAATGTATGTAAATTGACCATATTCAAGCGTTTTTTTGGACTTCAGGTTTAACATTTTTGGGTTGGTGAAACTGATGAATTTTAAATCGCCCTCAAAAAATAAAAACTTTTATTGGTTGTCAACTACGACCTCTCTGATTGATGGGTCATAATGAATTCCAGTGATTTGTCAAATCGGGTTGGTAGCAAATATGGACAAAAAGATTTGGTTGTTATGAGGTTATTGTTGCTACCAACCCGATTTGACAAATCACTGGAATTCATTATGACCCATCAATTAGAGAGGTCGTTGTTGACAACCAATAAAGTTTTTATTTTTGAGGGCGATTTAAAATTCATCAGTTTTACCAACCCAAAATGTTAAACCTGAAGTCCAAAAAACGCTTGAATATGGTCAATTGTGTTAACCCCAGATTCTACGCTAACTTCATATTACAGTTACAAAAATTCAAATCAGAGAGGGAAAACTTACAAATGGCTGCTAAAACCAACTTTCCCGCCAAAACAAACCCGCTCCAAATTTAGAAAACGCGGTAAAGTTTAAAATTACCCGGCAAACCCCACACAAACGTGATCTAGTAAAGCCCTCTGTTGTCTTAAGGAGACACGAATACACTTGCAGCGAACTGTAATCGGAAGAGAAGATCAAAACACACAGTAAACAAAAAAAATATTTATTTAAAAGCTTCCTAAAATTTTGTAATTATTAATTTATTAATTAGCAACACAAGACCAAAAAGGAGAATGGGCAGTTCAACGACGATTTGCGAGCAGAAAAGAACTCCCAAGAAAAACTACTCGCTTATACAAATTAATTACACAGAACAAATTTAAGTACACAAATCACACAAACTGTTGAAAAATATGAACATTTTAACATGAGAAGAAATTTGAACAGGACTTCGATCAATCTCAAAGCCTGTCGTTAAAATACACAAGTCTAAATGACGATACAAAAACTTACATAAACAAAGAACCCAAACAAACCCCTGTACCCTGATTTGATCAAATATTCAAAACACAAATAATTACGCTTGAATAAAACATGTCCAGTGATAAAATAGCAATTGGCAACACATATTAAATCCAAAACAAAGACATAAAATCACGAAATAGATACTTAAAACATGTTGTACAGTTATAATGTTGTAAGCACGAAAAAGGAATAACAAAATTGTCAAGGTCGACACTCGTTACCTGCTTAGGCAAAAAAGGATGGAAAATAATGGTCGATCATGAATCGTTATCCGAAACCATAGGTCTGTCGGTTTGACACGCATACCCGAAGTAGAAATTGAACACAAGGGTTGATATCTGGCATCTCTAGCAATTAACACACATTTAACATATCGAAAGACATAGAATTAAAACGGAAGTAATATTAGTCTTAATACGGCCCCCCCGCATAGGTACCAAATATCACGCTCTCGTGCGAACGTGGGCTAGAGATGATTTCCTACCAAGCAATACGGACTTTAATTAAATACATATATGATTTTAGCTTCACCGTATTGAAAGGTAGTCTTCAAGGCGGAAAATGTTAGAACAAAACATAACAGGTCAGTTCACACTTTGTTCATTGTTTGAAATGCCGCATTCAATCCCCAATTTAAAATCAAAGCAAACCGCAAATCGGCAGACCTACAGCAAATAAGTAACAATATTAACGCGGCCAAACAAAAGCAGGTAACAACTGTTACAACCCTAGAAAGAAATTGCATGTACAACATATTTTAAAAATAAACAAATTAAGAATGAATTAAATAGTTAGCTAAATCAGATATGCATTAAAATAAAAACTCAAGCTGCAGGTATCCTATCTATAAGGCTAAGTATATAAAAACGATAATTTTTTTTAGATACTATTACATCAAAAGGACACCCACACTACATCTAGACATCTCCCAATTGAAAGCGAATTATCAATCCGGATAAAAAAAGTAAATAAGATGCTAGAAATGGAAGAGCAATTGCACGTTCGACGTATGCAGATGGAAAAAGAAGTGCACACATCTCGAATAAGACTAGATCACCAAATACACCTCCGTCGAATGGAGCATGAAGAAGAACTTTATAAAATTCGTATTAAACAATTAGAATATCTTGCTGAAAAAGCAGAAGCCGAAATGGAAAAAGCGCAACTAGACTTTAATAAACACCAGTAACTTTAATATATTTCTTTTATTATTGTTAACTGTTAATTTATTTTATTGAAAATGTCTTTGAATAAATGCGTTTCGTATTAAATTTCCTCTTTCACCTACATATATCAATTGATGAGGAACTTCTGGTGGCAAAATTTCAGGATTTTGTTCTACAAAATTTTCACTTCTTGTTATATTGTGTAATATCGCCGTTGCCACAATAATTTTTTGAGTAGTGGATAACTTAGTTGCTATTTTTCTGGTTATACATGGAAATTTTCGTTTCTACACACCAAGAGCTCTTTCAACAACGTTTCTTGTACTAATGTGTGCTCTATCATATCGGTTTTCCGCAGGTGTAGTTGGTTGAAGAATTGGTGTATAAATATATCTACGTTGAGGGTAACCAGAATCTCCTAAGAGAACGCCGGTAACGGAACCATTCTGAAACCTCATCTTAACAGCACTATTGTCAAACATTCTTGAATCGTGAACCGATCCAGGCCATCTACAAACAATATCAAAAATTTCTAAATTTGGACCTGCTACAAACTGAACGTTTAAAGAAAACCAAGATTTTCTGTTGCGATAAATTTCGGCATTTTGACCACCAGGACTTTTAATGGGAATATGAGTTCCGTCAATAACCACTAACTCCAGGAAATCCTGATATTCCAAAGAATTGCTGTTGCACTATTTGTAATAATTGTACATTTCTCAGAAAATACACCCGATTTCTTAAACGCCGACATAATGTAGTCGAAATATTTTTAACAAACAGCGATACAGTGGCTTGATTGATGTTGTATAAATCAGCGCACCCAATCTATTAAAATTAAGGTGTTTATATGTTACTATACGAGTACATTGCTTACCTGAAAACTACCCATTACATAGTATCTTAAAACAATTACAAATTTTAAAAGAGGTTGGCCTCGATTAGATTGTATTTCATTGTCACTTAAAATGATTGGCATAATTATATTAGCTACGGTTTCCTTGTTAATATGATACTTTTTTAAAAACTCAATGGCACTTCTAAAGGATTTTGCTGATCTCGTAATATCACTTTGGGAATACGAGGGTATGGATTATCTTCAATGTAATTTATAAATTCATCAAAACCTTTTTCCAATATCAGAGCCATTACTAAGTAGTACTTTTTAATTACGTACTGTAAATTTATGTACAAAAATTAATATTTTTTGTTATAAACAATTAACTATTAACAATAATAACACTATCAAACACAACAATTTTAAAAATCATAATATAAAAAATTTTCTGCAGATTACTTGAATTCTACACTTACAAACGTCAAATAAATGTAACCGTCAAGCTCACTTATATTCAAGTATGGTTTATTAATACTAAAAATTGGTAACGTCACAATACTTAAGTTTTCTTAAGAATTTGTCAAGAAAATCTTAAGTATGGTTTAATAATACCAAACATGTTTTCAAGTAAAAAGTAAGGGAGCACTAACTCTCACGTGCCGTCTATTAATCTGGCCCTAAGTGAATCTCAAAAACGTTAGTCCATTTAACAGATAAACACGCCAACAAAAATATTTAATAATTTCAAAATAATCAGATAATCATATATTAAATAAAATTAGCATGCATTTGAAACAGCCCTCGGTTTGAATTTGTAGAAACATTTTTAGTCAGTGTTACACTGAATCTGCACACATGCAGTTTGTATTATAAGAAAATAAATGTTTTATTTTTAGACATCTAACAATTCAGTGCACTCGATAAGTATTATACGTAACAATATGCCTTTTAGTAGCACGAAACAAAGAGTATTTAATTTACACTGTGCAACAAAATTAACGCACAACCAAAAATTTACCTTAAATTTAAAGCAATGTGTTTTTGTCAGTTTTTGTTCGATTTTATTTATTTATTTTTTAAATTGTAGCCTGTTTTCTTGAGAATATCACTGCCTTAGTTGTTTCAACTACAAATGTCATTTTCATATAATACCGGGTGTTTTAAAAATACCATTTTTTTCCAAATTTTGAAGCATCCTGTGGGATATACTGATTACAGCAAGTCTTTGCGAATTTAGGCAAATTAAAGCCTCAAGTTTCCTTTACATTTTGTTTTTAATCATTTATTTATCTTAGTAACTTCACGAGATATTCAGTGTTATAGAGTAACGTGTTTTTGTATTGAATTTTCCTAGCTACGGTTTTCCAAGTAAGCATTGCTTGAAATTTAATAAAATGCTTTAATACAAATAACAACAATAACAACAAACAACATTTAAAAAAAAACTAAAAAGGAACGCAAAATCAATACTTTGTATTTCCACCCCTGCCACGAATGACGTCCCCACATCTTCGGTTCATACTTAAAATTAACGTCCTTATCAGGTCTTGATCAAGATCATTCCACAATTCAATGAGACGTTCGCTTAGGTCTATTAAGTTTTGGGGCTGTGGTCCTTCACTTCGTAGCCGGCGACCAATTAAATCCCATACATCGTCGATGGGATTTAGCTCGGGGCTACAGGCTAGCCAGTCCAAATCATTTACTCCTACTTCTTCCAGGTAGTTTCTAACAATACGAGCCGTATGAGGACGCGCATTGTCATGCATAAGTAAGAAGTTAGGACCAATATAGGGCGCATAAGGCACGACATGTTCTTGAAGAATATTGATAATGTACCTCTCAGAATTAAAACTTCCATTGATTATGACCAAGTCAGTTCGTCCGGTTAAAGATACTCCACCCCACACCATTACGGATCCACCTCCATATAAGATTGTGTGTAAAAATTACATTGGCTATGTCGCTCATCGGGCCTTCTGTAGACGCGCATAAGTCTGTCGCAGTTATATAAACTAAACCTTGACTCATCAGTCCAAAGAATATTCGCCCAGTCTGCTTCTAACCAATTAACATGTTCATTGGCAAAAATGTAATCGAGCTCTTCGATGATCTCGTGTCACTGCGGGTCCTCGAGCAGCAATTCGAGGTCTTAAATTAGCTTCTCTTAGTCGCCGACGTACAGTTTGAACGCTAATCAGTGGACCACCTGCGCCTTGAAGTTCCGATCTTAGTTTTCTTGCCGTTATAAAACGATGCCTGACGGCATTTACTGTTAAAAAGCGATCCTGGATGGGAGTCGTAACACGAGATCTACCTTGACCGGGGCGTCTGGAATGATCTCCCGTGTCAGCAAATCTGCGAACAATTCTCGAAATGGTTGTGTGATACACAACAAATCTTTGCGCTATACGGTTAAAGCTCTACCCTTCACCATGTAATGTAACGGCCTCAACACATTCATCACGACTTAAGTTTCTGTTTTGCCGTTCCATTATTTACTGAAGAATGTTGGATTGTCAACAAAAAAACTGATAACACAAGTTGTCACATTATGACGTTTAATTTTTTGTTTCCATAGCCTCCTAAATGTTTAAACTTTCAAGTCAAATGCATTTTACCGTAAAAATAGCACGATATTTTAAAAGGGTATATCTCATGAAGAAACAAAGATAAATAAATGATTAAAAAAACAAAATGTAAAGGAAACTAGAGGCTTTAATTTGCCTAAATTCGCAATGACTTGCTGTAATCAGTATATCCCACAGGATGCTTCAAAATTTGGAAAAAAATGGTATTTTTAAAACACCCGGTATTACATGAAAATGACATTTGTAGTTGAAACAACTAAGGCAGTGATATTCTCAAGAAAACAGGCTACAATTTAAAAAATAAATAAATAAAATCGAACAAAAACTGACAAAAACACATTGCTTTAAATTTAAGGTAAATTTTTGGTTGTACGTTAATTTTGTTGCACAGTGTAGTTAGTATGCCGACACACAACTGGTTGCTACAGTAGTCACGTTACTTGGATTTAAATGCTTTTTCAACAGTGTGTTTACGCATATGCGTTTTTAAACTTGACATATTAGTACTGCGGTAATCACATAAATTGCATTTAAATGGTTTTTCACCAGTGTGCTGACGCAAATGCGCTTTTAAACTTGACATATTGGTACTGCAGTAATCGCATATATTGCATTTAAATGGTTTTTCTCCAGTGTGCTTACGCATATGCATTTTTAAACTTCCACCTTGACTGGAACAGTAGTCACATATACTGCATTTAAACGGTTTTCACCAGTGTGCTTGCGCATATGCGATTTTAAATGTGACAAGGTGGTACCGCAGTAATCACACAAATTGCATTTAAATGGCTTTTCATCAGTGTGTTTAAGCATATGTATTTTTAAACTCGTCTTGGTGATACTGCTGTAATCACATATACCGCACTTAAACGGTTTTTCACCAGTGTGCTTATGCAAATGCCGTTTTAAATCCGACATGGTAATACTGCAGTAATCACACGTACTGCACTTAAATGGTTTCTCATCAGTGTGCTTATGCATATGTATTGTTAAACTAGACTTGGTGATACTGCAGTAATCACATATTCCGCACTTAAACGGTTTTTCACCAGTGTGCTTACGCATATGCCGTTTTAAATCTGACATTGTAATACTGCAGTAATCACATATACTGCATTTAAAAGGTTTCTCATCAGTGTGCTTATGCATATGTATTTTTAAACTCAACTTGGTAGCACTGCAATAATCACATATATTGCATTTAAATGGTTTCTTACCAGTGTGCTTAGGCATATGCTTTTTTATATCGGACATGGTAGTACTGCGGTAATCACATATGTCGCATTTAAATGGTTTTTCACCACTATGTTGAAGCATATGAATTTTTAAATTTCCTGATTGGATGCTGCAGTAATTACATAAACTGCATTTAAATGGTTTCTCACCAGTGTGCGTACGCATATGCTTGTTTAAATCAGACATGGTAGTACCCCAGTAATCACATATACTGCATTTAAATGGTTTTTCACCAGTGTGCTTATGCATATGTATTTTTAAACTCGACTTGGTGGTACAGCAGTAATCACATATATTGCATTTAAATGGTTTCTCATTAGTGTGCTTAAGCATATGAATTTTTAAACATGACTTAGTGGTACAGCAGTAGTCACATATACTGCATTTGAATGGTTTCTCACCAGTGTGCTTACGCATATGCGTTTTTAAATGTGACATGTTGGTACAGCAGTAATCACATGTACTGCATTTAAATGGTTTTTCACCAGTATGCCGACGCATATGTATGTTTAAATTTCCCAAATAGCTGCTACAATAATCACAAATATCACATTGAAATAGTTTTTCACCTGTATGCTTGCGGGGCTTACGCATATGCTTTTTTAGATTTGTCATTTGGTTACTATAGGGACATATATTGTATTTAAATGGCTTTTTACCAGTATGTTGCACATTTACATTTTTACGAATCAGGTGTCGAATCAAAATCGTCTTTTTATTAGTATTGAAGTTGCAGTTGTAGCAGTGATACTCTGAAGGTTTCTTAATGCATACAGGTAAATCCATACTAATGTCATCGCTGATGATTTGCAAGTTTGAAGGTTCGACTTTAATATTGTTGGTATGCAACTCCTCTTTAATTGCACTTTGTTGTCGTAGGTTTCTTATAACCAATTCGGTTTGTATACACAATTGTTTAAATTCATATATTTCTTCAATTGTAATCATACATCCGTTACAAGCAATTGGGTTCGATGGAATATTTAGATCCTGTAAAAAAATGTATGTTATTGGATAGGATATAATCAATTGTGCTTACTAGCGATGGCAAAAGCGGTTCTTTTTACTGAACACGGTCGTACTAACTCATTCACATAAACGATTCAGTCAGAAAAGTTCGTTCATATGAACATGACAATATATGTATATACATGTACTTAGTTGTTACCATGCAGGAAGCGAGAATTTGCATATATAATTATAGTAACATCAAGTCAAATGAAATTCTTAAATGACACGACAATGAAGGTTAAAAAATCAAAATTAAGTGAACAATTGAACAAGTCATAATTAACAAATCGATCATATCCAACACATCACTAGTACTTACAATTTGTGGCAAAATGTCCAACAATTTGAATTGTAGCTTTAACTTATTGTCGTTATTCAAAAAGGAATACTGTTCAGTTTCTAGTAAACAAATTCGACAAGTTCTTGTTGATTTTTCTTCCATATTTACGTTTATTTTGCTGTGTTGTACAGTTGCACGAACTCAGAATAAAAAAGCTTGAAGTGAAGCAAAAAAGTCACAACCACCCTCTATGCAACCACCGTAACTGTATTTTATTTTGTTTAATTTCGTCTAGAGACGTGCGCTGTCAGTGGATTAACTGAAAATTGGCAGGGCTCGTAAACTGAGTTAAGCACGTAAGTTTTATAATATCGACGAAAGTTACAACACATACTTACTGCAATGGTGTATAATAAATACTGATAAATACATAGATGCTATGCATAGATGCATGATACATACGTTATAAGCAGTAACAACAAAAACTTGCGAATGCATGATCACATTGGGTGCATTCAGCGGCTGAGTGATGTGCTATTTGAACTACTTAGCGGTCTAGGCGATTGACATAATTAATTTTTTTTTACCCGGGTAAAAATGACGCATTTCCTTTCCTCAAAGCAAGGAAAAAATTCGAACTTTTCACGCAGGTGTGGTAATAGATTACATACCGAGGCGGAAAGTATTCCATTTCCGTCGAGAGAACTATAGTTTATCGAGAGGCATAGCCACGGAGGTGAACTAGTTCTCGAGACAAATGGAGCACTCTTGCCAAGGTTTGTATACAATTTTATTCACAATCAGCCATTAAATAAAATAAATAACATAAAACTAATAAAAAATGAATGAAAACCTACTTCCAAAATATTATCGTTTATTTCGGTAATATTAACAGGTAATAGGCACTGCACAAATTAACATATACGTATTTACAGGTTCGGAAAGTGTACATTACTGACCGTGAGGTTTCATTACATACTCGTTTTTAACCTTGAAACCGCTCACTTACCAACCTTTAAGAGGTTCGGAAAACTGTACGTTACTAACCGAGTGTGGATAAAAAATTAATCATGTCAATCGCCTAGAGTGTCGCCTAGCAACTCATAATAATAAATAAGTTCATAGTATATTACTTACCTAGGGAGGAAAGTATGACTTTCCAACCCGCGTAGGTGAGGGTCGCGATACTACGCGTGTTGGGATGTCATAGTTTCCTCCCGTGGTAAGTATACTATTTTTTATCACAGCGGGATCGAAAGTTCCTTAAAAATAAAATTTATTAGTTCTTAACTGTCATAAATTTAAATTTTTCGCTATTGTAAACAGTCTTTGACAGTTTTGGCACACTTGTCAACATAAACGTCAAATCATTTTTTAAAGATTGTAAGACTTGGGCCTCCTAGTCTCTGTTCGAGCAATAAAATTTTCTATTAAAATCTCAAGCAAGAAAAATAGTTTCAAAGCGAAAACAAAGGGAATTCAAAGTTGGAGCTTTCTTACAAAAAAATTAAATGAAAAAATAAAAGATTAAATCTTAAAAAATATCAGTATTAAATAATTAAATTTATAAATGAACAAGTTAGATTTATTTTAAAATACAGAATAATTTCGAATACCAAACAATTATTACCAATATAATGAGAATTACAAATAAATGATAATATCAGTTAATAATTATAATTAATTAATTTTGAATAGTTTTATAAATACATGGTGCTTTCGCCCCTGAAAATATGGTCCGAAAGTGTGCCAAAACTGTCCGAGCCGAAGGGTTGGAAAGTCATACTTTCCTCCCTAGGTAAGTAATATACTAATTCTATAAAAAAAACTACGTACTTCAAACACAACATAGCTTTATTTATTATTTTACTGATGATGTAACAGATATTTAAAAACTCGCGGGTTTTGTGTTCAGGTAATTTTAACAAAGCCGCTTAGTCTGTTTCTCATTCGCTGCTAGCCGCTGAGCACCGTTGAGTTGAGTTGAGTCGCTTGGCCCATAAGACAATAACATTCACCCCAACTGGCAAAAAGAAGCCAAACAAATAATTACGGATATGAAGAATCAAACTGTGATTGAACTTTCAAAAGTTATGGGCGTCTCCAGAAGTACTAGTAAAGCAAAAAAGCGTAGAGCGTAGACTACAAACAGCTTAAAGATATGACCAAAACAAACAGTTGTCTTTTACTTGCTTTTGAGTCTGTGTAACGCTTCTGCGACGTTTAAGCGTATGATGGAGATCATCTTGCAAGGACTGCCTTGGAAAACGTGACTGGTTTATCTAGACAATGTGATCGTGATTGGAAGGACGGTTAGTAGTTAAACTTGTAATTTCAGCCAATTACGTTGAGTTAGAAGTAAGCAGACATTCGCACAAAATAAGGTATAATAAAGATAATAATACAAATATACTTTTACTTTTTATAGAACTTAAACAATCTCCCGTGCGCCAAAAAAATTACGCACGCTTGACTTCATTTACATTCACCTACTATTAATTAAAACCAAATATAAAAACATGGCCGCCACTCCTACGCGCTCACTCAAACTCACGAATACAAAACAAAACGCTTAACACATGATTATAACATAAAAACTTTATAACAATAATTTGAACAACCTAAAAATGTTCCAACAACTACGTGGGACAAATCTAAAACTGACCCTAAAGAAATGCTATGTCGTATTTCAGAAAAAGTGCAATACCTTGGTCACCTTATGTCTCGCGATGGAGTAAAGGCTAACCCAGACAAACTTCGAGCAGAGCAAGCATAGCCAAAGCCAATCGACAAGCATCAGGTTTGCAGTTGCAAAATTGACTACAGAAAAGACAGAATTTATATGAAATAATGACTGCGAAAACACATTTAACCAACTAAAACATTTTGCCAATTTTACCCAAAAGAAAAAGAAGAAATTCGTTTTGAATACAGATGCAAGTAACTTGGCCATAGGTGCAGTTCTTTCACAGGTGCAAGATGGACAAAAAATGTCATCGCGTATTTTAGCAAATTTTTTTCCAGCCTAGAAAAGAATTATTGCGTGACTAGAAGAGAACATTTAGCAATCGTAAAGTCTATAGCACACGTATAAATATTTGTCTGAACAAAAGTTTTTATGAAAAACGGATCACGCCGCATTGAAATAGCTATTGCAGTTTTGTAATCCGGAATATAACTATGATACTGAACATCGTGCCGGAAGCTGTCATGGTACGCTGATGCCTTGTCCAGAAGACGATGTCCGACAGTTATAAAGTTCGCTATTTGAAGAAAAGATCAAATGTCTCCAAAGAATTGCTATGTTTGATAACGAGTGGGAACTTAAGCAGTTGCGTCGCGAACAAGAAAACGATCTCGACATAAAATTACTGCTGAACTAGAAAGCAAACTGCCGACGACCAACCTAGAAAAGTTTTTTCAGCAGAATTATCAAAGCATACCAGACGCAGTGGAACTTCTTAAGAATAGAAGATAGTCTTCTTAAGTGATCCTTAAAGTGTCGAGAACACGGAAAACAGACTACAGTTGGTAGTGCTGAGTATCATCGCAGGTGTTGTAACATCTGCAGGATGGTACATCAGAAGGACATCTTGACGTAAAGACATTTAGGAAAGTGCAAGAAAGATTCTATTAGCTGAACTGCAAAGACGACGTTATGGAATGGTGCTGTAAGTGCACGGTCTGCGCATCAGCAAAAAAACACAATGCACCGATGAAACAGTATAACGTGGGAAGCCCCTTAAAGAGAGTAGCGTTTGACATCGCAGAGCCGTTCTCCAAATCTGATTTAGGAAACAAATACATTACACACGAAAAATTAGTAAAGCAAGAAGGTTCACTAAAGAAGACTTATGGTTTGCTATAGAGGCAATGCGAAACAGAACTCTTATTAAAAAGATCAACCAGTTACATAAAATTGCAAGATTAGCTTTATGTGATCATAATGAAAGCAAACGAGGCGTAAAAAGTACAACATTAGGAATACTGGTTTAATTTGCTCAAAATAGTTTTCTTAGATTTAGGCATTTTCAAAAAGTCCGAGCATATTTGGAATCTCGACGACTAGTTTTTGCGCAGAACCTTTGAAATAGGTTCCTACAAGTAGACGCTATCGGCCATATCTCAATAAATTAAGTTATTAAGTTACTTCGACGACCTTCAAGACAGCACGCTAACGTTTTATTGACGTTAAAACTACGTACCAGACGTGTAAATGTGGCAAAATAACACAAATTACTTTTAAGACTATTTAAGTTTATAAATTTTTATTAATAAAGATTTTTTATTAACAAAGACTTTTTATTTTGGTAAATAGCATTGTGAAGGTGTTTTTATATGAACCACGCTCTTAAAGCAAACTAAAACTATTGCAATATCATACAAATTATGAACATGCATGTGAGCTTTGACTTGCTTTTTGAGCCTTGGAGAGGTTGAAGTGTGCCACTCCATGCTCTGTACGCTTTGTCTCCGGGTCATACTCAAACACCCAAGACTTGTCACTACAAATGACACGTTTCAGAAAATAAGCATCATTTTCAACCGATTGCAAAAAGTCAAGGCACCTGTACTTTCTGATGTCCTTTTGGTCTTGCAAAAGGTTCTTTAGACCCATTTTTGCGCAATTTTTCTCATCCCCAATTCATCGGTCACAATCTAATAAACGGTGGTGTGAGTAAAATTGAACTCTTCCCCAATCATTCTGACTGTCAACGGACGAACAGAATGTAGAAGATCCCGGACCTTTTCATCAGTTCTTGAAGATGAAGACCTTTCGCTTCGTGGAACATCTTGAATAGACTCTCTTCTATCTGAAAATGCCTTAACACACTGAAAAACCTGGGCCATTGACAAAACACTATCTCCGTAAGCCTACTAAAGAATTGCACTGTGCCCAAGTCTGTAGCATAACTTGATAGCACACCTTTGTCGAAAATTGATGTCAATCATTTTTATAACGCACTAGAAAAAACTGTTACACGAAAAAAATTGCTACGAACAACCAAACGAGTTCAAACTAATGATAAAGGTGTATCACATGTTCACCTGTCCCTAACGTTGTCAATCTTACAGAATTGATGGCACTTTAAAGTTGAACTAGTCCAATTTCTGCATGCCGTTACCCCAAGCAACCTTATTCTTTACGTTACAAACAACATTACACTATTTTAACTAAATATACTGAAATTAATACCATCATTGTAGAACAAATTAAGATTTGTTGCACAGTAATTATTTACTAAATCACACTCACAAAGTTTTAAATTCGTCAGTATGGCTTTTTAAATTTCCCAACTGGTTACATGGATTTAAATGGTTTTTCACCAGTGTGCTTATGCATATTATGCCTTTTTAAACTTGACATGGTGGTACTGCAATAATCACATCTATTGCATTTAAACGATTTTTCATCAGTGTGCTTACGCATGTGCCGTTTTAAATTCACCATGGTAGTAGTGCAATAATCACATATATTGCATTTAAATGGTTTCTCAACAGTGTGCTTACGCGTGTGCCGTTTTAAATTCACCATGGTAGTACTGCAATAATCACATAAACTGCATTTAAATTGTTTTTCGATACTGTGCTTACGTATATGCGTCTTTAAGTTCGACATAGTGGTACTGCAGTATTCACATATATCGCATTTAAATGGTTTTTCCCCACTATGCTGAAGCACATGCGTTTTTAAATGTGACATATTCGTACTAGAGTATTGACATATGTTGCATTTAAATGATTTTTCACCAGTGTGCTTACGCATATGCATTTTGAAATTTGACCTAGTAGTACTCGAGTAATCACATATACTGCATTTAAATGGTTTTTCGCCAGTGTGCATATGCATATGTATTTTTAAACTCGACTTGGTGGTACAGCAGTAATCACATATATTGCATTTAAATGGTTTCTCATTAGTGTGCTTAAGCATATGTATTTTTAAACATGACTTAGTGATACAGCAGTAATCACATATACTGCATTTGAATGGTTTCTCACCAGTGTGCTTACGCATATGCGTTTTTAAATGTGACGTGTTGGTACAGCAGTAATCACATGTACTGCATTTAAATGGTTTTTCACCAGTATGCCGACGCATATGTAGGTTTAAATTTCCCAAATAGCTGCTACAATAATCACAAATATCGCATCGAAATAGTTTTTCACCTGTAAGCTTGCGGAGCTTGCGCATATGCTTTTTTAGATTTGTCATTTGGTTACTATAGGGGCATATATTGTATTTAAATGGCTGTTTACCAGTATGTTGCACATTTACATTTTTACGAATCAGGTGTCGAATCAAAATCGTCTTTTTATTAGTATTGAAATTGCAGTTGTAGCAGTAATACTCTGAAGGTTCCTTAATGCATACAGGTAAATCCATATTAATGTCATCGCTAATGATTTGCAAGTTTGAAGGTTCGCCTTTAATATTGTTAGTATGCAGCTCCTCCTTAATTGCACCTTGTTGTCGTAGGTTTCTTATAACCAATTCAGTTTGTATACACAATTGTTTAAATTCATATATTTCTTCAATTGTAATCATACATCCATTACAAGCAATTGGGTTCGATGGAATATTTAGATCCTGTAAAAAAATGTATGTTATTGGATAGGATATAATCAATTGTGCTTACTAGCGATGGCAAAACGGTTTTACTGAACACGTTCGTACTACCTCATTTACATAAACGATTCAGTCAGAAAAATTCGTTCTTACGAACATGACAGTATATGTATATATATACATGTACTTAGTTGTTACCATGCAGGAAGCGAGAATTTGCATATATAATTATAGTAACATCAAGTCAAATGAAATTCTTCAATGACACGGCAATGAAGGTTAAAAAATCGAAATTAAGTGAACAAGTCATAATTAACAAATCGATCATATCCAACACATCACTAGTACTTACAATGTGTGGTAGAATGTCCAACAGTTTGAATTGTAGCTTTAACTTATTGTCGTTATTCAGAAAGGAATACTGTTCAGTTTCGAGTAAACAAATTCGACAAGTTCTTGTTGATTTTTCTTCCATATTTACGTCTATTTTGCTGTGTTGTACAGTTGCGCGAACTCAGAATAAAAAAGCTTGAAGTGAAGCAAAAAAAGTCACTACCACCGTAACGGTATTTTATTTTGTAATAATCTTTGGTAAAAAGTATGTTCACTCTCCGTCGGTACCTTTGATGTTTATGGTTAACTAATGGTTAACTATTATTTTATCTATGTTTATGGTCAAAAATAAACTCGCGCAGGTCGCTACCGTCAGATATGGCTGCCTTTCGTGCGTATTCGAATTGACGATCGTATATAATCGTAAAGAGGGGGATTATTTTGAATTCAAATTTGTTTTATTAAACTCCATATACCGAGTCTGAGTTGGCATGTAATTTATGGTCTAGATTCAAATTCAAGATTGTAAAAAATTTTATAGCTAACAATCACATATATAGATTCTTAAGAAATCGATCTTGAGCATTACTGAGACAGTAAGAAACAGATCTAATGCAATTCCTATTGTGTAATGAAAGTTACCGTTCCTTAGTGGAAGATATAGAGATTGGTTTGTTGAAAAGAAAGAAGTAATTACATTCAGGATTTAAACAGCTTTTGTTATAGTATTTTCAAGCTTCACGTTATCTTTTTACTTTTACATAAGTAATTATTTTGGTACGTTTTAGTGAAGTAGCTTTTTAGAAATGAACAATTTATTTCATTATACAAAATATAGAGTACATCTACAGGAAATTATGAAAATTAATGCCACAAAAATGGTCACACATTTCGTGTGAAACATACACCTACGTACATGATAACTCAATGAAAAATTGCAGTTATTGAAATTGGTAATTACGTTCTCATAAGAAATTACTAACAATACATTAGATAAACAAGATAGATATGTCAGAGAAGGTAGTAGCAAAAAACCGAATAATGCATTCTATTTTAATATAGGAGGTAAGAATATCCGTGTGTGTGAACTGTTCTTTAAAAACACAGTATCCATCAATGACCGACCCATAAGAACCGTATTGCATAAACGAGATCCCCAACATCCTCAATTTATTGGCAGTGATCAGAGGCGTAAATATTCCAACCATAGTACGATAGATGAAGATATGAAACGTAGCGTCAGAGATCACATAGACTCCATTCCAAGTCATTACTGCCGTGCCAATACGAGTAAAAAGTTTATTGAAGGCGGATTGTCAGTTGTCGACATCCATAGGAGTTACAGGACGATGCGGGAGGAAGCCTGCAAAACTGCCATTCCCTATCTCATTTATTATAGAATATTCAAGGAAGAGTACAATATATCATTCTATACGCCAAAGAAAGACCAATGTCAGCTATGTGCAGCATATGAAATTGCAAATGCCTCTGATAAGAACGAAATTAATGAGAAATATGAGAAACATTTGCTCCAAAAAGACCTTTCTCGATTAGAAAAACAAAAAGACAAGGTGTGCGCAGACTTCGTAGCTGTTTACGTCGACCTTTTCTTGCGTAACAAAGCTGAACGTTTTTAATTTCACCATTTACAACTTGAAAAGCAATGAATGTGTTTGTTATGTCTAAAATGAATCAAGCTCATCGTGGAGCGAATGAAATTGGTTCATGTGTGCCGACATATTTAGAAAAGCTAAATGAAACATTCGACAGTGAGCAGAATGTGATCTTTTACTCGGATAATTGCGCTAGACAGCCAAAAAACAAATACCTCCTGGCACTCTACTTGCATGCAATCAAGACATTGCCAAACATCAAAACAATTACCCACAAATGTTTAGTAACAAGGCACACCCTAAACGAGGGAGATAGAGCTCATTCTTTGATTGAGAGGAATGTAAAGAAATACTTGAAGGTTAGTCCGATTTACCTCCCTGAACAACACATCACATTGATAAGAACTACGAAGAAAAATGAAAAACCCTATGCAGTGCAGGAAATGATGTACGAAGATTTCTGTTATCTCAAAGATTTAGCCCTGAATGTGGGGCTCGGCAACTGTCCGTTATTGAAGATTTCTAAAATGCAGATATTGAAAGTTGACAAAAATTTTCCAAATGAAGTTTTTCGATGAACTTGTGGTAGATTCACCCAGGAAGAATCGGTCGAAAACTAGTGTTTACGTCGTTGATTTAAAAAGAGCATACAGCAACAAGATTGGCATCAGTAAAAGCAAGAAAGATAGCCTTCTGTCTCTATTTTACGAGACGAAGGACAAGAAAGCCTCAGTTCCAAGAACTTATACGTCATACTATTCAGAATCTTTGATAGTATGAGTGAATTATTTTTTCTCGTTCTAATGATTCCTTTATTCTAGAAGTTTGGTTATTCAACCAAAGCATTTTGTTCTTTATAATAAATATATTGACTGAAATTAAGAAATAAAGATGAGTTATTTTGCACACTTGTCGTATAATTATAGTTGAAACAGTTGACACATGTGATCAAAGTTCACTTCTGATCAAAAATTATTTTCAAGTAACCTGAAGAATAGCTGCACAAGTAACTAAAAATGATTCTGTCCAAATGTCTGCTACAAAAGACTTCTCATAATCATAATATGTGCCTTGAACTGTGCTTCAAATTTTCAAATGCGCTTAGTGAAAATATGCAATTTTTTAACTGCGTCACTGTTGTTTTAAATGAGTGATATATTGCATTTCAATGATTGTTCACCAGTGTGCTTATGCATATGTCTTTTTAAATATTGGAGGTGGCTGCTACAAAAATCACATATATTGCATTTATATGGTTTCTCGCCAGTGTGTTTACGCATATGAATTTTTAAATCTGACTTAGTGGTATAGCAGTGATCACATACATTGCATTTGAATGGCTTTTCACCAGTGTGACTATGCATATGCCTTTTTAGGTGATGAGCATGACTGCTACAGTAATCACATATATTGCATTTAAATGAGTTTTTGGCATTGTGCGTACGCATATGCCTTCTTAAATCCAACTTGGTGGTACAGTAGTAATCACATATATTACATTTTTCGCACGTATGCCTACGCATATGCTTTTTTAAATTGCCCATACTTTTACTACGGTGATCACATATATTGCATTTATATTTTTTCTCATCAGTGTGCGTAGCTATATGCTTTTTTAAATTGCCCATACTGTTACTACGGTGATCACAAATGTTGCATTTAAATGGTTTCTCATCAGTGTGTGTACGCATATGCCTTGTTAAATCTGACTTGGTGATACAGCAGTAATTACATATATTGCATTTAAATGGTTTTTCACCAGTGTGCCTATGCATATGCGTTTTTAAATGATGAATATAGCTGCTGCGATAATCACATATATTGCATTTAAATGGTTTTTCAACAGTGTGCCTATGCAAATGCCTTATAAAGTGTTGGATATAGCTGCTGTGATAATCACATATATTGCATTTAAATGGTTTATCACCAGTGTGAGTATGCATATGCCTTTTTAAATAATACTTGGTGGTACAGCAATAATCACATTTATTACATTTAAATGATTTTCTTCTTCTGTGTTGCACTTGCAGGTGTTGAATCAAACTTGTCTTTTCGTTAGTATTGAAGTTGCAGTTGTAGCAATAATACAGTTCTGTTTTTGAAGGTTCCTCAATGCATACAGGCACATCCTTTTTGATTTCCAAGTAGTTATCGCTGGTGATTTGTAAGTTTGAAATTTCGATTATAATGTAATTCTTTCTCAACTCCTCTTTATTGACACCTTGCCGTAAGTTTCTTACAGTTGCTTCAGTTTGTATACACAGTTGCTTAAATTCATATATTTCTTCAATGGCAATCATACATCTGTTACAAGCAATTGGATTTGGTGTGATGCTTAGATCCTGTAAGAAACCTTATGTTACTTGATAGAATATAATCACTTTTACTTACAATTTTTGGTAGAAAGTCTAACAATTTGAATTGTAGCATTAAGTTATTCAAAAAGTAATACTGTTCAGTTTTTATTATTTCTAGTGAACAAATTCGACAAATCTTTGTTGATTTTTCTCCTATACTTTCGTGGATTTTGCTCATTGTTGCTCAAAGACAGTTTCACTCATGGTTTCACTTTTATTAGGTTATCTTTAATCACGTTACGATAGCATGACCTTGACGTTACACAGCTGAAATCAATGGCGGCAAATTCAAATTGATGTCACGGTTTTATATATTTATTTAACTCTAATGATTTTAGAAAAATTAGTATTACGTTTTCTTAAAAAACATTTACAATAATGTATTTTAAAGAAAGGTGGCTGCTTTTCGCTATTTTTTATTGTGATGACGCCCTGCAAAATAAATCTGCCAGCGCTGCTGAGCACAGCCAATAGGTGCATTCAGGTGGACAGAGCAACTGGCAGCGGCTGAGTGATGTGCTCTAAAGGATGTGCTTTTTGAACAACTCAGCGGTCGCCATTTTAGTCAGCGTAATTTTTTTCGCTTACTTACTCAGCGTTTTTTCAGCACAGTTATTTTTTTAATGTACGATTTTAAAGAAATCAAAATTTTGTCTAGGCGATTAAATGTTTTCTTTAAAAATTTTCATACCTACCTACTTTAAATACAAGCTTTATTTATTAATTTACTGATAATGCAACATATATTTAAAAACTCGCGGGTTATGTGTGTTCAGGTAATTTTAACAAAGCCGCTATCCTATTTAAGATGCAAAATAGAAAATACATTTATTAAAGCTGAATCCTAATGCAGCGTTGACACCGTAAAACGTACGTTGCGTTGACAGCGTTTTTTGTATTTGCATTCTCATGACAATCGCAATCTCGCCGTAACGGTGCATGTCTACCAACGCAACAACTTACAATTTTTTTAATTATTTTGAATTTCGGGTTAATGTGACTAGAATTATCTGTGTTAACGATGGAAAAAAAAGCATTGATTATTCATATTTTATTAAAATAAATTTGAAATCACAGGTTAAACGTAAAAACCAAACAGTGTTGAGAAATAAATAAGTTGGCATCCTGCTTTGCGCATGCGAATTATGAATTACGTTGTTAACGCTGCGTAAAATCTTCAAATATTTTAACGTCAACGTAGACAGTAGTCCGTTTGCACCGTAACGGTCACGTGTCTGCGACAGCCAATGAAAATACAATACGCTGGTGTTTTTACGGTGTCAACGCTGCATGAGGATTCAGCTTTATTATTTCAAAGATAAAAATATGTAATATGGTAGACAACTTGACTTTATTAATAAACACATAAACGTATTTGTCAGGATATTCATAAATACATCATCATCATCTTAACGTAACATAATCATAATGGCGTAACCTCCTATCCTTTCGCGCAACTCCGTCCTTTACCACCTATCCTTCCGGCGCGCCAAGAATTTATATTCAAAAACTATTGCTACAAATAATACAATTTTTTAGTTCATACTTAAAATAGAATTCATTAAGAAATGAGTGACTCTGACGAGTCATTTAACAGTGACGATGCAGAGGGAAGTAAGTCGAACTTTTCATTACAGATGCGGTAAAAAAGAAGTATGCGCACCACAGGAAGAGAGTACGTCAGCTCAATCCGCGTGTTTGTCACCCTCGCTTCGCTCGGGACAATCTTACACGCGAGTTAGAATGACGTACTTTCTTCCCTATGTGCGCAGTATACTAATTTTATCACAGCGGGATCGAAAGTTCGCTTTCGGACCCTATTTTCAGGGGCGAAAGCACCACTTAAGCTTCCGATTAATTGTTTTAAAAAAATGAGTACGCATGTTTCAATTTTTATGCACATGCTAACTTATTCTGATTATTATAATAATAATTGCAGTAAATGAGAAGAATACTCTTTAATTTTTAGAAAAAAATTAATAAACAATAATTATAACGTTACAATTTCATGTATTTATGAAACTATTCAAAAATAATTAATTATTAGTATATTATTTACTTAGGGAGGAAAGTATGCCTTTCCAACCCGCGTAGGCGAGGGTCACAATACTACGCGTTGGGATGTCATACTTTTCTCTCGTGGTTCTTAACTGTCATAAATTTTAATTTTTCGCTATTGTAAACCGTCTTGGACAGTTTTGGCACACTTGTCAACATAAACGTCAAATTATTTTTTAAAGAAGTATTGAAAGTTCGCTTTCGAACCCTATTTTCAGGGGCGAAAGCACCACTAACGCTCCCGGTTGTTTTAAAAAAATTAGTACGCATGCTTCAATTTTTATACGCATGCTAACTTATTCTGATTATTATAATAATATTAGTGAGAAGAATATACTCTGAATTTTTAGGGAAAAAAAAAATATATAGTTTTATAGAACTTAAACAATCTCCCGTACGCCAAAAAATTACGACCGCTCGGTTTCACTTACATTCACCTATTACTAAATTAATACCAAATATAAAAACATGGCCGCCACTCCTGTGCGCTCACTCAAACTCACGAATAGAAAACAAACCATTAAGACTTATGACTATATATGATATAAAAAGTTTATAACAATAATTTGAACCTAAAAAAAAGGTTACAACAACTACGTGGGACAAATCTAAAACTGACCCTAAAGAAATGCTGTCTGTCAACGGACGATCAGAAAGTACAAGATCCCGGACCTTTTCATCAGTTCTTGAAGATGAAGACCTTCCGCTTCGTGGATCATCTTGAATAGACTCTCATCTTTCTGAACACACTGAAAAACTTGAGCCATTGACAAAACACTATCTCCGTAAGCCTACTGAAGTGTTGCACTGTGCCCCAGTCTGTAGCAAAACTTCATAGCACACCTTAGTCGAAAATTGATGTCACTCATTTTTAAAACGTACAAGAAAAAACTGTTTCACGAAAAAAATTGCTACGAACAAAGAAACTAGTTCAAACTGATGATAAAGGTGTATCACATATTCACCTGCCCCTAACGCTACGTTGCCAATCTCATTACTTAATTTACACACTGCGTATGTATCTCGATCGCCGTTATGTAACCCATTTCCGAATGCACTTACAAAATTGATGGCACTTTAAAGTTGAACTAGTCCAATTTCTGCTTGCTGTTACCTCAAGCAACCTTATTCTTTACGTTACAAACAACATTACACTATTTCAACTAATTATACTGAACTTAATACCATCATTGTAGAACAAATTAAGATTTGTTGCGCAGTAATTATTTACTAAATCGCACTCATAAAGAGTTTTAAATTCGTCAGTATGACTTTTTAAATTTCCCAACTGGTTACATGGATTTAAATGGTTTTTCACCAGTGTGCTTATGCATATTATGCCTTTTTAAACTTGACATGGTGGTACTGCAGTAATCACATCTATTGCATTTAAACGATTTTTCATCAGTGTGCTTACGCATGTGCCGTTTTAAATTCACCATGGTAGTAGTGCAATAATCACAAACTGCATTTAAATTGTTTTTCGATACTGTGCTTACGTATATGCGTCTTTAAGTTCGACATAGTGGTACTGCAGTATTCACATATATCGCATTTAAATGGTTTTTCGCCACTATGCTGAAGCACATGCGTTTTTAAATGTGACATATTCGTACTAGAGTATTCACATATGTTGCATTTAAATGATTTTTCACCAGTGTGCTTACGCATATGCGTTTTGAAATTTGACATAGTAGTACTGGAGTAATCACATATACTGCATTTAAATGGTTTTTCACCAGTATGCTTACGCGTATGAGTTTTCAAATTTGACAAGTTGGTAGTGCAGTAATCACATAAATTGCATTTAAAAGGTTTCTCGCCAGTGTGCTTAGTCATATGCCTTTTTAAATCCGACATGGTTGCACCACAGTAATCACATATATTGCATTTAAATGGTTTTTCACCACTATGTTGAAGCATGTGAATTTTTAAATTTCCTGATTGGTTGCTACAGTAATTACATAAATTGCATTTAAATGGTTTCTCATCAGTGTGTGTACGCATATGCCTTGTTAAATCTGACTTGGTGATACAGCAGTAATCACATATATTGCATTTAAATGGTTTTTCACCAGTGTGCCTATGCATATGCGTTTTTAAATGTTGGATATAGCTGCTGCGATAATCACATATATTGCATTTAAATGGTTTTTCAACAGTGTGCCTATGCAAATGCCTTATAAAATGTTGGATATAGCTGCTGTGATAATCACATATATTGCATTTAAATGGTTTATCACCAGTGTGAGTATGCATATGCCTTTTTAAATAATACTTGGTGGTACAGCAATAATCACATTTATTACATTTAAATGATTTTCTTCTTCTGTGTTGCACTTGCAGGTGTTGAATTAAACTTGTCTTTTCGTTAGTATTGAAGTTGCAGTTGTAGCAATAATACAGTTCTGTTTTTGAAGGTTCCTCAATGCATACAGGCACATCCTTTTTGATTTCCAAGTAGTTATCGCTGGTGATTTGTAAGTTTGAAATTTCGATTATAATGTTATTCTTTCTCAACTCCTCTTTATTGACACCTTGCCGTAAGTTTCTTACAGTTGCTTCAGTTTGTATACACAGTTGCTTAAATTCATATATTTCTTCAATGGCAATCATACATCTGTTACAAGCAATTGGATTTGGTGTGATGCTTAGATCCTGTAAGAAACCTTATGTTACTTGATAGAATATAATCACTTTTACTTACAATTTTTGGTAGAAAGTCTAACAATTTGAATTGTAGCATTAAGTTATTGTCGTTATTCAAAAAGTAATACTGTTCAGTTTTTATTATTTCTAGTGAACAAATTCGACAAATCTTTGTTGATTTTTCTCCTATACTTTCGTGGATTTTGCTCATTGTTGCTCAAAGACAGTTTCACTTATGGTTTCACTTTTATTAGGTTATCTTTAATCACGTTACGATAGCATGGCCTTGACGTTACACAGCTGAAATCAATGGCGGCAAATTCAAATTGATGTCACGGTTTTATATTTTTATTTAACTCTAATGATTTTAGAAAAATTATAGTCCGGTCAATTTAGACAATTGAAATAGTAAAAATTACCACAAAGCTGAATTTTCGTAGAGACCTTCAGTTTACCATTACAAATGAAGTGCCAAAAGTCCCCATCGATCCCATGTGTGCTAAAAAATTTATTCGGGGTCAAAGGTCAAAATTTTCGGTTTTTTGGATTTTTCTCAAAAACGGTCAGTTTTATCAAAAAATTACTTCAGACCAAAGTTGTAGATCTTAAAATTCTCTATAAAAATGGTCTTTATAATTTTTTCTCTAAGACCAACCATTTTCCAGATATTGCGCTTGTAAGAATCACGTTCTACATAATATGCACACATATGCCACGTATATACATATTCAGGCACTTAAGCAAGTAAAAATCCCTACTTGTGTCTCTTTTATGTATACATTATACTATTTTAAGAAAATATACTCTCAAAAGACAGCCAGTCCTTTACAGAATAATCCCCTCTACTCGTATGGCCTTGAATAACATCTGGCTATTCTATTGTCCGTATAGTGTCGTACACATACCTGCTTCTTTTAGTGTTAAACGTACAGTTCGAGTGAATAAACGTATTTATTACAAGCGTCTACTGTTGTTGTTTGTGCTAATTAATATTTAAAAAAAATGTTACAGTTTTGCTTTATTTGCAATAAACTTTTGACTGAAGATGAAACTGTTGAGGTCAGTCGTGGGATGTCAACTTTAATCGATGCAAGTGTCGCGAGAAGTGATGAGTTTACTGATTATTTAAGAAGTCAAAAGTCCGTTGCCATTCACGTGGATTGCAGAAAATCGTACACCCGGAAAAGTTCAATCTCTGCAGCAAAAAGACAACGTGAGGATGAACAGGCCAGTACTTCGAAAGTAAGTCCACCTCATACTAGAGCACGATTAAGTGAATCCAGCTTTTGTTTTAAAACACACTGCTTATTTTGTGGCGATGAAGCGGATGAAGAGGCTGAGAAGAAGAAAGCGCAGAATTATCGCAGAAAAATTCATAAAGTTTCTACACTTACATTCAAAGAATCCCTTTTAAAATTAGCTAAAGATCGTTCTGATGACGTGTCAAAAGCTGTCCTTGCACGTATTAATTTTGAGTATGATTTAGTCGCTGCTGATACTAAATACCATAGCAGTTGTTACATATCCTTCCTGAAACCTAATACTGGCGGTAAAACTGGTCGTCCTCAAAGTGAGGCTGTAAACTCTGCAGTAGAGGAAATTTTTAAATTTATCGAAAGTAGCGATGACTGCCAGTTTACGTTGGATGAATTAAAGAATGTTTGTCCAAATGTAACTTTAGAAAACAAAACGATAAAAATACGATTGAAATTAAAGTATGGTAGTAGAATTATTATTACAGAGAAGCCGGGAAAATTAACATTTATTTGTTTTGTAGACAATTACCAAGACATTTTAAGTCAAGCCTGGTCTGATAACAAAAACTTGAATGAAAAGGAAAAACGGTGGAAAACTTTACAAGCTGCGGCAGAAATTATTCGAGAAGATATTCAATCTTGTGTGTTCGATAATACTATGTATCCGCCACCAGGTAGAATCTTTGAGAATATAAATAACGATATTCCCGAATCATTATCGTATTTTTTGGAACAAGTCATTCTTAAAAACAAGCGTCATAATTTGGATCATTTGAAGTTAGTTTGTACAAATATTAGTCATTGCATAATGACTGCTGTTCGGCCTAGAACCTTTAAATCTAAATTACAACTGGGTCTTTCAGTTTTTTTTCATCGGCGGTTTGGTTCAAAACGCCTTATACAAATTTTTTCGTCGTTTGGTTTATGCGCATCTTACAGTGAAACAATGAACTATGAAGCAGCAGCAGTTTTCAGTCGCTCACCTCACATTTTATCACCAGAAACTGGCACATTTTTTCAGTATGTTGCAGATAATGCTGATATTAATGTTAATACTTTGGACGGCAATAATACGCTTCATATAATGGGTATAATACAAATTGTAACTCCCAAAGATTCAGTATTACAAGAAGAGCCGATGCCACGAGTCACTGAAATTCTTTCAGCTAAAGATTTTGCAACCAAGGCTCATGTACCTATACAGGTTTATCAAAATACTGGCGTAATAGGATATTCCAAAATAAATGTGCGAGATTTTGAATACGAAAATGAAACAAAAGTATCTTTTCTAAAAAAAATTGATATGATATGGTTTTATGGAAAATGCAAAAATTTCCCTTTGCCCGGTTGGAATGGTTACATTGAACACATGACTGGTAATATACTAGACTTTTCGAAATCAAAAATTTTATTTCTGCCATTTGTTCAACAACCTGCAAGTAATTACAGTACTATATACACAACTTTACTTTGTGCTTTAGAAGATACTAAACGTTACAACCATAGAGTTTGCATAATTACTTTTGATCAACCTCTGTATGCGAAAGCTCGCGAAATCGTATCTGCTGCATCTGAAGGATCTGAATTATCAAGGATTATAGTTAGACTGGGTGGATTTCATTTATTAATGTCCTTTTTCGGCGAAATAGGTTATATTATGCAAGGGAGTGGTTTAAAAGAAGTACTTTCTGAGATCTATGCACCTAAGTCTTTAGAGAAAATGCTCAATGGCCATGCTTACGCGAGGGCAGTTCGAGCTCACACGTTAATTCATCTCACGTTAGCATTAACAATATTAAAAGAACTAGCTATTGATGATGTTATGGATGCAACTCTTATCATTACAGTTGAAAATATTCTCAATAATACTCTTTCATACTATGACATTGAAGATGATGAGGAAATATCTGGACCTTTACTTGATTTATTTAATGAAAAATTAATAGAATATCAGAAACGAGGACCAACTGCACAATTATGGATACAATATTTTCGGATGGTGTCCATTGCAAAGGAATTTATAAGAGCTGAACGTATGGGAGATTGGCAAGCACATTTGAACAGCGTTAAAGAAATGCTTCCTTACTTCCATGCATCGGGGCATTTACCTTACGCTAAGTCTGCGCACTTATACTTGCAGGATATGCTTCAATTAAGGGAGGTAATTGATCCTAGTGTTTATCAAAGGTTTACCGAAGGATTTTTTACTGTCCGACGTTCTGATAAACTTAGTTGTGGAACTTCAACAGATATGATTATCGAACAATCAATGATGAAAATCATGAAAACAGATGGAGGTATTTCTCGAGGCAGAAGTACAAAAGAAAGTGTGATAAGCAAATGGGTTTACGGAATGCATGCAATGAACACAGTGTGTGACGGGTTGGAAGATCTTGCTAATGTTCGAATGGACACGACTGATCAACATGTAGATGCAAGCGACTCGAGAGTTAAGAAAGATGCTAAAGATATTAAAATACTTCTTGACTGGTTTTCATCACATGATCCTTTTCCCAAAATAAACAAAATCTTATCTATTGCTTCAGGAGTCGTTGGTGACGATAAGATTAATTGTCATAAAGCTCGTGAAGTTGGGATTGCCTCCATGTCTAAAATGACAGGTCAAACTTTCAATAATATAAAACTAAAACGCAGTGAAAAAGTACTTCCTCTTTTAGCTGCGACTAGCACTGTGAAAATTCACGAAGAAGAAGTACCAATAGACCCAGTATTATTATTTGAACGTATGAGTGTCACTAAGACTTTTCAGCATGAGATTGAAAAATTTTTCGCATATGAGTTAGCTCCTTACCCGTTATCACTCTTCGATGCAGCTGGAATGCGTAAAACAATGAAGTCAGCTATTTACGATTGCTTTCAATCAATCAATGGTGAGGTTGATTGTACAAACGCTGTTTACATTATTGATGGAGGATATCTACTACATCACGTTGTGTGGGATCGAGAAGAAACCTTCAATGTAATTTTTGAAAAATATGTTCGATATTTACATAGACATTATGGTCATACAGTGACGGTAGTATTTGATGGCTATAGTGACACAACAAAGAGTATAAAAGCTGCAGAACAACGTCGTCGAACTACTAAAACAACCTCAAGTTCCTACATAATCTTTGATGAATTTATGAAAGTTCCAGCAAACCAACAACAATTTTTTGCAAACATTAAAAATAAATCTCGTTTTATTTCCATGTTAAGTGACAAGTTGACAATTGAAAATATTGCCGTGAAACAAGCTCAGAATGACGCCGATGTCCTCATAATTGAAACAGCAATAGAAAAATTTAGTGCAACAAACACAACTATTGTAGTGGGTGAAGATGTTGATTTGTTAGTACTACTCACTGCAAAGACTCCATCTGATAAAATTATTTACTTTCTGAAACCTGGGAAGGCGCAACAACGATCAGAAATATATTCTTCAAAAAGTTTATCAGCTTATCCAAAATGCCAAAACTATATTTTATTTTTGCATGCGACAACCGGCTGCGATACTACGTCAGCAATGTTTAGAAGGGGTAAAAATTCAGTATTAAAATTATTTGAAAAAAAAGATTTGGTTGACTGCGCAAAAGTATTTACAGAAATTGATTCTTCACCTCAAACAATAATTACGAAAGGAATTCAGTTTCTTCTTGCTGTTTATGGGGCTCCAAAAAAAAATAGATTGCATAGATAAGTACAGATATTTAACATTTGTGAAAAATACAAAAAACAAAAAGCAAGTACAACTATCTTGTCTTCCTCCAACATCGGCATCTGCTATTCAACACTTGTATCGAGTATATTATCAAGTTCAGACATGGCAAGGCAATCAACTTAAGCCTGAAGACTGGGGTTGGAAATTAATAAATAATACTTTGGAACCGATTCAAACTTTACTGCCCGCTGCTCCAGAAAAACTTCTTAACACTATTTTTTGCAATTGCAAAAAAGGTTGTAGTACTAAATGTGGCTGTAAAAAAGTAGGGTTACAATGTTCTTCAGCGTGTACCAATTGCCAAGGCCTGTCTTGCTCAAATGTTCAATTAATTACAACAGAGGAAGATTCATATGATTTTGATGAAGAGACAACTGATTCAACTTCATTTGAACAATTTCTGAACATTCAACAAGAGGAAGAAGAAGAAAAAGAAGAAGAAGAAGTAATCGAAGAAAACATGATTGTTGAATTTGAGTATGAAGAGTATGAATCAAATTAAAGTAACAAAAAAAATTAGAACGACAGTTGAATTCAATAACTAATAAATATCAATACTCTTCGTACTATTATTTTATTTTATTTAATTTTATTTTCCTTATCATAAACCCAACAGTATAAATGTATAAAGACATTATAATAATAAAAACAAAACTAAAGAATCAATCACTATATGAGTTCAGTTATTTCTGTAAAGATTTAGTAGTGAAACTGTTCCCTGAACGACAACAATATTATATACAGTATTACTATTAAATAAGTATTGTCCCTTAAAATAACATCATGAAGATTCGTGGAGTAGGTTTACTGGGAATACCACGTAAAAAAAAAGCACCGAGTACACTACCTCACAGGTGGTGTGGAAATGTGTACATATCATGTAGAACGTGATTCTTACAAGCGCAATATCTAGGAAATGGTTAATCTTAGAGAAAAAATGATAAAGATCATTTTTATAGAGAATTTTAAGATCTACAACTTTAGTCTAAAGTAATTTTTTGATAAAACTGACCGTTTTTGAGAAAAATTTAAAAAACCGAAAATTTTGACCTTTGACCCCGAATAAATTTTTTAGCACACATGGGATCGATGGGGACTTTTGGCACTTCATTTGTAATGGTAAACTGAAAGTCTCTACGAAAATTCAGCTTTCTGGGAATTTTTACTATTTGATCACTATTTTTATGTCTAAATTGACCGGACTATTAGTATTACGTTTTCTTAAAAAACATTTACAATAATGTATTTTAAAGAAAGGTGGCTACTTTTCGCTATTTTTTATTGTGATGACGCCCTGCAAAATAAATCTGCCAGCGCTGCTGAACACAGCCAATGGGTGCATTCAGGTGGACAGAGCAACTGGCAGCGGCTGAGTGATGTGCTCTAAAGGATGTGCTTTTTGAACAACTCAGCGGTCGCCATTTTAGTCAGCGTAATTTTTTTCGCTTACTTACTCAGCGTTTTTTCAGCACAGTTATTTTTTTAATGTACGATTTTAAAGAAATCAAAATTTTGTCTAAGCGATTAAATGTTTTCTTTAAAAATTTTCATACCTACCTACTTTAAATACAAGCTTTATTTATTAATTTACTGATAATGCAACATATATTTAAAAACTCGCGGGTTATGTGTGTTCAGGTAATTTTAACAAAGCCGCTATCCTATTTAAGATGCAAAATAGAAAATACATTTATTAAAGCTGAATCCTAATGCAGCATTAACACCGTAAAACGTACGTTGCGTTGACAGCGTTTTTTGTATTTGCATCCTCATGACAATCGCAATCTCGCCGTAACGGTGCATGTCTACCAACGCAACAACTTACAATTTTTTAAATTATTTTGAATTTTGGGTTAGTGTGACTAGAATTATTTGTGTTAACGATGGAAAAAAAAGCATTGATTATTCATATTTTATTAAAATAAATTTGAAATCACAGCTTAAACGTAAAAACCAAACAGTGTTGAGAAATAAATAAGTTGGCACCCTGCTTTGCGCATGCGAATTATGATTTACGTTGTTAACGCTACGTAAAATCTTCAAATATTTTAACGTCAACGTAGACAGTAGTCCGTTTGCACCGTAACGGTCACGTGTCTGCGACAGCTCATGAAAATACAATACGCTGGTGTTCTTACGGTGTCAACGCTGCATGAGGATTCAGCTTTATTATTTCAAAGATAAAAATATGTAATATGGTAGACAACTTGACTTTATTAATAAACACATAAACGTATTTGTTAGTATATTCATAAATACATCATCATCATCTTAACGTAACATAATCATAATGGCGTAACCTCCTATCCTTTCGCGCGCCAAGAATTTATATTCAAAAACTATTACTACAAATAATACAATTTTTTAGTTCATACTTAAAATATAATTCATTAAGAAATGAGTGACTCTGACGAGTCATTTAACAGTGACGATGCAGAGGGAAGTAAGTCGAACTTTTCATTACAGATGCGGTAAAAAAGAAGTATGCGCACCACAGGAAGAAAGTACGTCAGCTCAATCCGCGTGTTTGTCACCCTCGCTTCGCTCGGGACAATCTTACACGCGAGTTAGAATGACGTACTTTCTTCTACTACTAATTTTATCACAGCGGGATCGAAAGTTCGCTTTCGGACCCTATTTTCAGAGGCGAAAGCACCACTTAAGCTCCCGATTAATTGTTTTAAAAAAATGAGTACGCACGTTTCAATTTTTATGCGCATGCTAACTTATTCTGATTATTATAATAATAATTGCAGTAAATGAGAAGAATACTCTTAATTTTTAGAAAAAAATTAATAAACAATAATTATAACGTTACAATTTCATGTATTTATGAAACTATTCAAACATAATTAATTATTAGTATATTACTTACTTAGGGAGGAAAGTATGCCTTTCCAACCCGCGTAGGCGAGGGTCACACTACTACGCGTGTTGGGATGTCATACTTTCCGCTCGTGGTTCTTAACTGTCATAAATTTTAATTTTTCGCTATTGTAAACCGTCTTGGACAGTTTTGGCACACTTGTCAACATAAACGTCAAATTATTTTTTAAAGAAGTATCGAAAGTTCGCTTTCGAACCCTATTTTCAGGGGCGAAAGTACCACTAACGCTCCCGGTTGTTTTAAAAAAATTAGTACGCATGCTTCAATTTTTATACGCATGCTAACTTATTCTGATTATTATAATAATATTAGTGAGAAGAATATACTCTGAATTTTTAGGGAAAAAATATATATATATATATATATATAAATGGTTTTATAGAACTTAAACAATCTCCCGTACGCCAAAAAAATTACGACCGCTCGGTTTCACTTACATTCACCTATTACTAAATTAATACCAAATATAAAAACATGGCCGCCACTCCTGTGCGCTCACTCAAACTCACGAATAGAAAACAAACCTTTAACACTTATGACTATATATGATATAAAAAGTTTATAACAATAATTTGAACCTAAAAAAAAGGTTACAACAACTACGTGGGACAAATCTAAAACTGACCCTAAAGAAATGCTGTCTGTCAACGGACGATCAGAAAGTACAAGATCCCGGACCTTTTCATCAGTTCTTGAAGATGAAGACCTTCCGCTTCGTGGATCATCTTGAATAGACTCTCATCTTTCTGAACACACTGAAAAACTTGAGCCATTCACAAAACACTATCTCCGTAAGCCTACTGAAGTGTTGCACTGTGCCCCAGTCTGTAGCAAAACTTCATAGCACACCTTAGTCGAAAATTGATGTCACTCATTTTTATAACGTACTAGAAAAAACTGTTTCACGAAAAAAATTGCTACGAACAACCAAACTAGTTCAAACTGATGATGTAGGTGTGTCACATGTTCACCTGCTCCTAATGCTACGTTGCCAATCTCATTACTTAATTTACACACTGCGTATGTATCTCGATCGCCGTTATGTAACCCATTTCCGAATGCACTTACAAAATTGATGGCACTTTAAAGTTGAACTAGTCCAATTACTGCTTGCTGTTACCCCAAGCAACCTTATTCTTTACGTTACAAACAACATTACACTATTTTAACTAAATATACTGAAATTAATACCATCATTGTAGAACAAATTAAGATTTGTTGCACAGTAATTATTTACTAAATCGCACTCACAAAGAGTTTTAAATTAGTCAGTATGGCTTTTTAAATTTCCCAACTGGTTACATGGATTTAAATGGTTTTTCACCAGTGTGCTTATGCATATTATGCCTTTTTAAACTTGACATGGTGGTACTGCAATAATCACATCTATTGCATTTAAACGATTTTTCATCAGTGTGCTTACGCATGTGCCGTTTTAAATTCACCATGGTAGTAGTGCAATAATCACATATATTGCATTTAAATGGTTTCTCATCAGTGTGCTTACGCGTGTGCCGTTTTAAATTCACCATGGTAGTACTGTAATAATCACATAAACTGCATTTAAATTGTTTTTCGATACTGTGCTTACGTATATGCGTCTTTAAGTTCGACATAGTGGTACTGCAGTATTCACATATATCGCATTTAAATGGTTTTTCGCCACTATGCTGAAGCACATGCGTTTTTAAATGTGACATATTCGTACTAGAGTATTCACATATGTTGCATTTAAATGATTTTTCACCAGTGTGCTTACGCATATGCGTTTTGAAATTTGACATAGTAGTACTGGAGTAATCACATATACTGCATTTAAATGGTTTTTCACCAGTATGCTTACGCGTATGAGTTTTCAAATTTGACAAGTTGGTACTGCAGTAATCACATAAATTGCATTTAAAAGGTTTCTCGCCAGTGTGCTTAGTCATATGCCTTTTTAAATCCGACATGGTTGCACCACAGTAATCACATATATTGCATTTAAATGGTTTTTCACCACTATGTTGAAGCATGTGGATTTTTAAATTTCCTGATTGGTTGCTACAGTAATTACATAAATTGCATTTAAATGGTTTTTCACCAGTATGCTTACGCATATGCGTTTTTAAATACGATGTAGTGCTGCTGCAGTAATCACACATTTTACATTTAAACGGTTTCTTACCAGTGTGCTTAAGCATATGCCGTTTTAAATCGGACATGGTAGCACTGCAGTAATCACAAACATTACATTTAAATGGTTTTTCACAACTATGCTGAAGCATATGATTTTTTAAATTTCCCGATTGGTTGCTACAGTAATTACATATACTGCATTTAAATGGTTTCTCACCAGTGTGCTTACGCATATGCGTATTTAAATACGACATCGTGGTACTACAGTAATCACATATATTGCATTTAAATGGTTTCTTACCAGTGTGCTTGAGCAGATGCCGTTTTAAATCTGACATGGTAGTACAGCAGTAATCACATATATTACATTTAAATGGTTTTTCACCACTATGCATTAACATGTGCGTTTTTAAGTTTCCCGATTGGTTGCTACAGTAATTACATAAACTGCATTGAAATGGTTTGTCGCCAGTGTGCTTATGCATATGGGTTTTTAAATACGACATCGTGGTACTGCAATAATCACATATTTTGCATTTAAATGGTTTCTTACCAGTGTGCTTAAGAATATGCAGTTTTAAATTCGACATGGTAGTAGTGCAGTAATTACATATATTGCATTTAAATGATTTTTTACCTGTGTGCTTACGCATATGCAGTTTTAGATTTGAGATGGTGGTACTGCAGTAACCACATATATTACATTTAAATGGTTTTTTACTAGAGTGTTGCACATGTACATTTTTATGAATGTGTCGAATCAAAATTGTCTTTTTGTTGGTATTGAAGTCACAGTTGTAGCAATAATACAGTTCTGTTTTTGAAAATTCTTCAATGCATACAGGCACGTCCGTATTGATTTCCAAGCAGTCATTGCTGATGATTTGCAAGTTCAAAGGTTCGACTTTAATATTGTTGGCATGCACCTCCTCCTTAATTGCACCTGGTTGTCGTAAGTTTCTCATAATCAATTCGGTTTGTATACACAGTTGTCTGAATTCATATATTTCTTGAATTGTAATCATACATCCATTACAAGCAATTGGGTTCGGTAGGATGTTTAGATCCTGTAAGAAAATTTATGTTATTGGGTGGAATATAATCATTTGTACTTACAATTTGTGGTAGAAAGTCCAACAATTTGAATTGTAGCATTAACTTATTGTCGTTATTCAGAAAGTAATACTGTTCAGTTTCTAGTAAACAAATTCGGCAAGTTTTTGTTGATTTTTCTTCCATATTTTCTTGTATCTTGCTCAGTGTTCCTCAAATATAGTTGTACTTACATTATCATATTATCTTTTATATTGCCAGCACCCTGCTTATGGTGGCCCGAACTCAGTATAAAAAAAAAGACGTAACTGCTTGAATATGAAAAGGTAACAAATTTCGCTAACCGAGATTTCTGTTTTTATTATGTCAAAAATAATAAAATTGGCGATTTATTAAATTATTGATAATAATCACAAGTGACAACCACAAGCACCACAAATGTATTTCATTTGTTTGATTTTGTCCTATGCTTTTGTCATAGCTCGTACACTATCAGCACCTAAGGGTTTGTTTAAGATCGGCAGAGCCCGCGAGCTAACAAGAGCCGCAAATAAAATAAACATTCGCAATTAATAGATTTTTTAAATCCCGTTTTGTATTTGGCGTTGAGAGAGGGCTCGGAAATAATAATTTATGTAACAAGTAAAAGCGAAGCACTTATTAACGTTCGTTATGATATAAGACTTTCGACTAGAGTAACACATTATTTTTTGTTCTGTCCTTTGTAAAATTATTAAGTAATTTCAAAATGAACCACATTGAAAACTTTGATTGAAAACATCTGAAACATAATGTTGGTACTACATTTGTAACCATTTTGTAACTAACTGAATATGGCAAACATTATAAATTCAAATCAACGATTCAAATAATGCCACAATGCCATTACGTATAGTATCAACTCCTAAACATATAATACCCTAATATTTGAATTTATACCATTTTTAAAGCTTTTTTTCATTCTAACTAAATTTTCACTCGGGTTTAAAAAACCCTCTTAGGAAAAAAAACGCCTAATTTACAAAGGAACGAATTAAATACAACATTTTATTGCTCGAACAGAAACTACGAGACTCAAAATATCTCAGATACTTTGACGTTTATGTTGACAAGTGTGCAAAACTGTCAAAAAACAATAAAAATATTTTTTGAAACACGTCTTATCTCAACTATTTAAAACGTTGTAACGTTTTTAAAACATGAAAACGAACGTGATATTGTTGATTGGGAATAGCCTAAACGTAGGGGAGTAGATTAAAACAAAATTTTCAACATGATTTAAGGTCCGGTTTCACCAACTAAAATTTAACTCTAGATTAACTAACCTACGATTAAATTTAAAATTCTGTCATATCATTGGTTAGCTTAAAACCACTAACCAATGATATGACAGGATTTTAAATTTAATCGTAGGTTAGTTATGCTCAATTGCACCGTATTTTTTAAGTAATGCTTAATGCTAAGTAGCGTTTAATTACTGTAGAAACTATTGTTATAACAAATGTTTCTATAGTAATTAAGTGCTACTTTGCATTAAGTATAATTTAAAAAATACGGTGCAAACGGGCATTAATCTACAGTTAAATTTTAGTTGGTGAAACCGGACCTTAGGATTTAATAAGTTTCATCAATTGTTATTTTTCAAAATTAAATTGTTTTGTTTTAAAGTAGAACCTAGCGGTAAGGTAAAGACACAAATTAAAATGAATTGTACTTGACTATAAAAAGTTTTGAAGTATAATTTTTTAATTTCCATTAAAAATTTTAGGGTATTTATTTTCCATTTCCTTTAATATAGTCGTAGAAAAATTATAGTACTAATTAATTTGGACGTCTTCGTTTAGGAGGGGCATGTAAAACCACTTTAATTTATTTTTGTGGCAATGTTTCGTACTAAAGGCGAGCACTTCATCAGGCCAACTGTAATTTATTAAACTCGTAAGTCAACAACATAGTAACAACAGAATAAATTAACAAATAATTTTTAACACATAAAACTTACAGAATAAAATGAATTGGATCAATCCATCGACCAAGGACACAGGCAACTTTACGAGACTGTGCTTACTAAATAAAACATTAAACATAAAATGGTCAATAATTAAATTTTTTTAAATAACGCAGGACATAATCATTCAACAAACAATTGACAAATGTGTAATCAAAAATTCTTGAATGTCAAGGGAAAGATATAATAAAAAGATAAAACAGAGCTGGACCACAATAAATCAAACCTATATAGTTATCTGACAATTTTGGATATTAAATTATTATAAACACGTCTCAGCTCTCCCAAGCTTCAGTTTACAAGATTTGAGTGTTATAACATCAAAAAATAACACGCAACAATATCTGCAAACTGTTTTGAAATAAAACCTATATAATCAACTGAATGCAGAAACTCTTAGTATGTTTGTACTATGCTTTTACAAGTTATCGTTTTCTTACCTTTTCAGAGTTTACATTATGGCTTGTTTCACAAGTGGATAATTTAACTTTTGAGAAGTTCTTAGTTAGATTTCGGTTACTTGTTTGAGTTTTGCGATTTATCTCACGCCCTGATGAACCCGGAAGACATTCTAATGTTAGTATAGGCTTCGTCCTAGTTTTCTTAATTCCCAACAGTCTACAAACTTCTTGAAACAGCCCAGACTCAAAGTTGCAACCTTGACAGGAGTGTAATTATAAACCGGCAAAAAAAATCTTTCACTAATACGTCTGCGATTGTAGATGCTTCTTGATTGATACTCCATTGTCACCAGGATGTATTTGTTTCCCCAATCAGATACTGGGAATGGAATAGCCATTTTAAAGGGACGTGGTCTGTTCTCAGTAGAAATTTTCGCCTATACAAAAATTTGTAGACGTGTTCTACGGACTTGACGGCTGCTATCAGCTCCTTCCTAATCACGCAATAATTCCTTTCTGGCCTAGACAAAACTTCACTAAAACACGCGATGACTTTTTCTTGTCCATCTTGCACCTGCGAAAGGACCGCGCCTATGACTAGATTGCTAGCGTCGGTATCCAAAACAAATGTTTCCTCTTCTCTTGGATAACTTAAAATCGGCGAAGTGACTAAGGCCTGTTTTAGTTGATGGAAAGCATTTTCGCAGTCTTCATTTCATCTAAATTCTGGCAATATTGGCAAATCCGGGTACATATCGTCTATAATAGGTGCACAACCCAAGGAAACTTCGGACCCGATGTTTGTCGATTCTTTGGTCTAGGCCATACTTGCTCGGATTTTGTCTGGGTCAGCCTTTATTCCATCTCTAGATACGACGCCGCCAAGGTATTGCACTTCCTTCTTAAATATGTGGCACTTCTTTAGGCTCAGTTTTAGATTTGCCCCACGTATTCGCTTGAACACTTCTTTCAAGTTGTTCAAGTGTTCTTCAAACGACCTTCCAACCACAATCACGTCGCTTGTGTAAACCAAGCACGTCTTCCAAGACACTTCGTGCAAGATGGTCTCCATCAAACGCTCGAACGTTGCAGGAGCGTTACACAGGCCGAAGGGCATTACAGTGAACTGCCACAAACCAGTTCCATCGTAAAAGCTGTTTTTTCACTATCCTTGGGTTCCAATTCTACCTGCGAGTAACCACTCTTTAAATCCAACGAGGAAAACCACTGGGATCCTGACAGAGTATCTAACGTATCGTCAATTCTCGGTAAAGGATAGCTGTCCTTAAGCTGTCTGCAGTCTACGCAAAGCCTCGTTGCTCCGTCTTTCTTCTTTGCGAGTACCACTAGGGACGCCGATAGACTATTTGAAGGTTCAATCACACCTTCTCTCTCCATATCCGTAATTATTTGTTCGGCTTCTTCTCTTCTTGCCAATGGAAGTCGGCGTGAATGTTGTCGTATCCGCCGAGCGTCACCAATATTAATTTTATGCTTCACCACGTCAGTTTTTCCTTTGAAACCATTCTCCATCGCGAACACATCTTGATGCTGCTGGATCAACACTTTAACTTTATCCAGCTGGTCTTGGTCGACGTTTTGGCATTTGGAGGTAAAATCTTTAACTTGTCCTTGGCTTCTTCTTGGTGGTCTATTAAATCTTCGCTCGTGACACTTCTTTCATCTTGACAATTCATTTGGTTCATTCTTTCTTCAAGCAGTTTCATTCTGTCTTCTAATTTGTCCTCTATTGGTTCTATTTTGTCATTCACAAATTTCTTCTTTTAAATTTAACATATCTGTGTGGGTTTCCTTTTGAACAATTTGAATTTGGTTTTTTATGCTCGTTCGCATTACTTCTTTTAAACTTCTAGAATTTTTCAACAATTTTTCTAGAATTTTCTGAAAATTCTCGTAAAACATCCTTCGGTAAACGTTACGGAAGTTGACAATAAGTTCGTAAACGTTCTCGAAGTTGACAATAACTTCGCGAACGTTTCAAGATTTTAACACTAGGACTGGCGTGGATCAAAAAACTAATGTGGGGGACACTTATAGACCTGCTTAATATGACGTTCACAAAGTTGATGCTATAGACTTTTATTAATATACTGAATGTGACAAAACGCCTGGGACAGCTCCGGTTGCATAGATCCGCCGCTGCACCGAGTTATAAACCAGTTATTCTCGACATCCTCAAGTTTAATATCAATATAAACAGGTATTGCCAATTGCATAATCAAACAAATTTCCAAATTTCTTAAAAAATCGTTTTTTTCAAGATTTTTATAAACCTAAATAGTAAGACAAAATGTAATAAATCAATACATACCACTTGCTAAAGTTACAAATAACGTGACACTACTTTAAAGTATAACTAAACTGAAAGTCATAACATTATCGCAAAACAAAGTAAAAGTATTAAATTTAAACTTGTTGCTGGTGTTTTGTTAAATCACACCAGTGGCGGCTCGAGGTGGTTCACATTGGGGGTGCATAATTTCAAAATTAAAAAGTATACCTAATACAAAAACCGACAAAAACGCGCACAGTTTGTTTTGAGGGAATAGTAAATACATATTACATTACACTACACAGTTTAATTACACCTGACGATAAACAAAGTCCATTTTACGTGTCTTTGACTTGCAGAATTGTTCTATCACTTTTTCATTAAAGTTTGGGATATCATTTATAAATTCTTTTTCACAAGATAACATAGTAAGGGCATTTAATCTGTCTTCTTTCATTGTACTTCTCAGAAAAGTTTTTATTCTCTTCAGTCGTGAAAACTGGCGTTCCGCTTCGGACGTTGTCATTGGGATTGTAATGACAATTTTTAAAAGCTTAACAACTTCATTAAAGGTGTTGCACTGACTTCTATGTTTTGCCTAAATTCTTCTCTACAATATAGAACGGTTAATTCAGTTCGTAATCTGCTTTCATTGAGGCATGGATAAAATTTTACTGCTTCTTTAAGGTAATCTTCTGGAAATTCTTTTTCAAAAAAGGGGAACTGTTTAAAAGAAATTAAGTTTGCTAATATTAAGTGCCCTGTAAACCGAAATCTAGTTTTTATATCTAACAAAATAATATCGCACACTTCAATAGCTTCCCTCCTTCTTTGGCTACCATCAGTTACTCTTCGCCGCTTTGATGGTCGAGGAGTCAGTTCTGTGTCATTTTGTTTAACCAACTGATTATCTGTGTCAGCAATTTCGACTCGAATTTTTCCAATAACGCGTTCAAAATTATCTAAATTATGCTTGATTTTTAATGCATCTGTATTGACCTTTTGTAATTGATTAAACAATATACCCACATGTGGCATAATTTTATGGAAGAAAGTCAACCAATAGATAAAATTTTCCTCCTCTAAAATTCGCAAATTGGCACCAGCTTGTTGAATGGTAGTTTGTAATTTAGCCTCTCTCTCGATTTGTTCTAGAGCTTCAATTATTTCTTCTCGGTGCTCATATATTGTATTCACTGCCCTAGAATTGAAATTCCATCTTATTTTTGAAGAGCGAGGTAAACTTTTTCTCTGAAGGAATTCTTCCAATCTTGCAGCTCGTTGGGGTGAAGTGGAGAAAAAAGTACATAATCCCGTCAGATTGGGAAAAAAAATTCTGCATTCACTATTGCTCGACGTAGCATGTGACATAATTAGATTTGTCTGATGTGCATAACAATGTACAAAATTAGCCCTTGGATACTGATCTTGAACATGTCTTTGCACGCCGTTAATAGCACCACTCATGACTGCTGCCCCATCAAAGCTCTGTGCAATTAGTTTTTCTGGGTCATCAACAAGCAAACTAATTTCGTTAAGGATGGAGGCAGATAAAGAATTAGCATCATGTCCACTAGGCAGAAGAAATTTCCAAAATCTTTCGACCGGTCTCGCGTTCACAATATATCTTAAAACAACTACCAACTGAAACTGATTGGACACATCTGTGGTTTCATCAGCTATCACAGATATGTAGTCGCTTGCTTTAATTTCACTGGTAACTTGTTCATGATACACATTCAACATTGCATCAAGCAGCTCATTCTGTATCGTTTTTGATAATCCCTTAAAAACCGGAGCTGATTCGATGTGATCTCTGAGCGATTTATCCAATTCTGCCGTAAAATTGATCAATTCCCGAAAAATGCCCTTGTTATTCGACGTTTCGCGTTCATCATGGCCCCGAAGTGCCAATTCATACGCACCACAAAATCGAATGCAATTTATTATTAAATTTAACACATACCTATTTTTTGTTACCTCTTCATTGTGTTTTTGAATTGCTTTTCTATAAGATGAATCTAAAACATTCTGAATGTTATTTTTTCCTAACATTCTTAGACTAAATATATTTTTCAAATGTCCTTCGGAATTTTCATGTTTAGTAATTTTAGCACTAAGATGAATTAAGTCTCTTATTCCGTTCTTTGACCAAGACGGTTCACCACCAAACAAAAGACACGGAAAACAAAACAAAGCATTTTTAATGTCACACCCACAAATCCAGTGATTTTTTCTTATAAATATCCAATTTGAATTTTCTTATAACGTCTTTACCTTTAACAGATTGTTTATTTTCTAAACATAATTGAGGCATCGGCCGTTTAAGATTTTTTACTGCAATTTTTTCATCATACGTTAATCGCGAAAACGCATTATCCACTAAACTAGCGACAGAATTCATTGTATTTGCCTTCCGAGTGCCATGAGCAAACTAAAACACTTGCTCAATCGCTATGTATATTGCAGCATTGAAAACGAGCAAAATACAAGTACCCCACCTCCAATGTAATTTTAAACGCTGTATTGAGCAACTGTCAGGTTTTGCTCCTCGATTCGATCTTCAGTTCACTTCACTCTTTAGTAGACCAGCACACGTTGTTACTGTTGTTACGCGCGGTCCGCAAACCATGAATACGTAATAATTAAACCAAAGAATAAATACTTTAGTGTATTTATTCTTTGATTAAACACTTCCAGTTAGCCGTCGCTTTGTTTGTTTTGTTTGAAATTCCAGGGGGTGCAATTGCTCACTTGCTCTCATTAAAAAGCCGCCACTGAATCACACTCATGTAAAATTTTTAAAATCGTCAGTATGTCAACATATCATGCGTTTTAATTTTCTCGTTGATACAGTAATTACACAGATTTAAAAAGTTTTCAAGCAGTGTGCTTACGCATATGCCTTTTTAAATATGACATGGCAGTACTGCAGTAATCACATATGTTGCATTTAAATGGTTTTTCACCAGTGTGCATACGTATATGCTTTTTTAAACTTCCCGCTTGGCTGGCACAGTAATCACACATACTGCATTTAAATGGTTTTTCACCAGTGTGCTTACGCATATGCGTTTTTAAATGTGACATGGTAGTACTGCAATAATCACATATATTGCACTTAAATGGTTTCTCATTAGTGTGCTTATGCATATGTATTTTTAAACTCGACTTGACGGTACTGCAATAATCACATATACCACATTTAAATGGTTTTTCACCAGTGTGCTTACGCATATGCCGTTTTAAATCCAACATGGTAATACTGCAGTAATCACACGTAGTGCATTTAAATGGTTTCTCATCACTATGTTTATGCATATGTATTTTTAAACTTGATTTGGTGGTACCGCAATAATGACATATATTGCATTTAAATGGTTTCTCGCCAGTGTGCTTACGCATATGAGTTTTGAAGTATGACATGTTGGTACTGCAGTAATCACATATATTGCATTTAAATCGTTTCTCACCAGTGTGCTTAGGCATATGCCTTTTTAAACCCGACATGGTAGTACTGCAGTAATCACATATATTGCATTGAAATGGTTTTTCACCATTATGCTGAAGCATATGAATTTTTAAATTTCCTGATTGGATGCTACAGTAATCACATAAGCTGCATCTAAATGGTTTCTCACCAGTGTGCTGATGCATATGCGTTTTTAAGCTTGACTTGGTGGTACTGCAGTAATCACATATATTGCATTTGAATGGTTTTTCAGCAGTGTGCTTACGCATATGCGTTTTTAGATTTGTGATTTGGTTACTACAGTAATTACATATATTGCATTTAAATGATTTTCTACCAGTGTGTTGCACATTTACATTTTTATGAATCAGATGTCGAATCAAAATTTTCTTTTTGTTAGTATTGAAGTCGCAGTTGTAGCAATGATACAGTTCTGTTTTTGAAGGTTCTTCAATGCATATAGGCAAATCCGTATTGATTTCCAAGCAGTCATTGCTGATGATTTGCAAGTTCAAAGATTCGACTTTAATATTGTTGGCATGCACCTCCTTCTTAATTGCACCTGGTAGTCGTAAGTTTTTCATAATCAATTCGGTTTGTATACACAGTTGTTTAAATTCATATATTTCTTCAATTGTAATCATACATCTGTTACAAGCAATTGGGTTCGGTGGAATGTTTAGATTCTGTAAACAAAATTTATGTTACTGAATCAAATATAGTCATTCGTACTTAATAGTGATGGCAAAACTGGGTCTTATACAAACAGAAACAGTTGTTAAATAAGCTTTAGGTCAAATGAAATTCTTCAATGCAGTTAAAAATCGAAACTATGTAAACAATTGAACAAGCTTGCAATGTTCAAATGTTCAGATCATATGAACAATAGGCTCATAGTTAATTGAACGGATCAATATCGGGTCTTCAGAAAAATTTGGTCATAATGAACGAATTGATCATGACTGACACATCATTAATACTTACAATTTGTGGTAGAAAGTCCAACAATTTGAATTGTAGCATTAACTTATTGTCGTTATTCAGAAAGTAATACGGTTCAGTTTCTACAATTTTTAGTAAACAAATTCGACAAGTTTTGGTTGATTTTTTTTCCATATTTACGTATATCTTGGTTAAAGTTTTCCACATATATCATCATATTAGGTAAGGTAACGTATTTTTTGTATTGCGTGCATCTTTAAACCCAATTGAATCAGACAGTGACTAAAAATCACAATCTTCGTAACGGTATTTCATGATATTTCACTACCCACAAGTATTTCCATTGCATTCTAGCAGAGATCCATAGAGATCCTAGCATTGTATTTCATATCTTTCAAATTTAATTTGTTTAATTTCTTCTCGAGGGTCACGAGTCGTGCGCTGTCATGCCAGTGGCGTAACTGAAGATTAGTCACAAATTATTTAGGTTATTTTTATAGGTGCCATTGACCATCCTGGGTAATGTGCACAATTAGCGCCAACTGTGCAAACTTTAATTTAAAAAGAGCAAAAATTAAAAATAAGTATTTATTCAACCGTAAAGTTCAACAAACATGTAATCTGTGATAAAATCAGCACCTTTGTCAGCACGTATTTTAATTATAAAATAAACTAAATAAATATACCCACATTTTCCCGCGTGCATTTGTTTATTCTCAAATTACCCATAGAACTGCTTTTGAAAAATTACATAAAAAAACTCTCCTAAACTAATTGTGTACATTTCTTTAAAGAGGTGCCACTGCGCAAAATAGCTAAACGTTGTGCATCTGTTGGCACAATTGTGGTCCTAAAAACAGTACTGCTGAGGATCGGCACACTTGCGGGTTAAAGAAGAAATTAGCATTAGTAATACCTTTTCTGAATGTGTGACACACGCACTTGTTTTGCGCCTAGCAAAATGTAACAAAATTTAAAATTTCATTCATCAAGGAAATTTTATAAGAAACTTCATATCAATTTACGAATTTGTTAAAGTAATTTCTGCTAGTGACCCACACATAAGATGAAGTGCAATGAGCGAGTTCATTTTATGTGTGCGTTATGTTTGTGTCGAAAAGGTTAAATGTCTTCGTCTTTTACTACTAAGCAAAAGTTTAACGTTTGAGGTTGGTATTGGTCTGATAAAGTTGACACAATAGCTGACGAAACGTAGCCGGTAAAATCGACTTGTTTTATTTTTGACTGGTACCTACCCTCCACATTGAAATGGACCAATTTAAATTCAAATTCTTAAAGACAATGAAAATTACACAGGCGTCATCTAGCGAAGAAAAAAAAACTAAAACTAAGAATCTAAAAACGCGCATGTATTTCTTAGAAGAGTGGGAGGCTTTTAAAAGTACGACGCCGGAATCTTAAGGGTGAATCTTGTTCGAGATGGTAATACGCGTTTTACCCTGAAAAGTTTATTGGTGCTACTAGCCCTACTTAACAGATCACTGAAATTCATTATGCTTCATCAACCAGAGAGGTCGTTGTCGACAACCAATAGACTTTTTTTAGGACGATTTAAAATTTATCAATTTCACCAATCCAAAAGATGTTAAACCTGAAATAAAAAAAAACCCTGAATATGATCAATTGGGATTGCGGGTACTGGGGTATTTCCTTTCTCTGGCCCACAGTTTCGTTTCCTTAGGATTATTTCTCAACACCCAAGGAAAGGTGGCGCAGAACACCGACTCAACCGAATAAAAAAAATTTCACGCAACTCATTACTTCATAAAATATCGTAAAAACCTATTAAAATGTCGCCGAGTTGTTCCATGCCCATTTAATGTATGTATTCAACGGGTACGTGGGTCTAATGCAAAGGAATTTGCTGGTACGCTTAAAAAATATGCATTCAAATTATTATACGGACTTTAGAACTTCACCTTTTGTCAATGATTTACGAAATATATGTGCGACCATAATACGAGGATAACGTGCCTTCATCGAAAAAGAGCTGCATATTAGATTATTGGCAAGTACCGGTTAAATTATTTGATGAATATTTCGAGGTTAGTGCCAATATATGGTTTATTCACATATACCAGTAAAATAATAGTAGATGAGAAACACCTATTAGCACCTCTGTAGAGTTTAATGTGATGGGTAGGTATGTAGCTATCAAATAGGTAATCATCAAAGAATAATTTTTTTCAATAAATTTTTTAACTTGCCAGTATGCTTTTTCATAAACAAAGTAAATTAATGCAGGTGTCGCTAAGAGTATAATGTCGGCGACTACGATATTGTGGAAGATGGCGAGATGAATGTTGACGCATTACTATTTGTTACTAGGGTACCTATTTACAAAATACACTACACAGAAATTAATACTATACCAATAACACATAACAAAATGTTAAATAATTTTATTTTTGATACAATATACAGGGTTCCCCATTACTCAGACCTCTGCTTCTAATGCTTTTGTATAAATGTCAGCCCTGTACTCATTTCTGTTGTAAAACTGCATGTTTAAAAATTTTTTTGCTTATACAGGGTGTTTAGTTTTCGTTGGGTAGCATAAAGCTAGTTTTTCAAATAGCAACCAATCAACTTTATGCTATTTGATTAAGATTTAATTTAGATCAAAAATAAATGCAAAGCCTACTAGAATAAACCTGCTTGAGTATACTAATGGTTGTTGTGATTTAACTGAAAGTTTATAAATATCTCCATAAGTGTAGACGTAGGAAAAAGTACTAGTGCAAATCGATAGAGAATTAAAAACTACATTAGAAACAGTATATATAATATACTATAAGTAGGGCGAATTAAAAAAATCTTTTCGACTATTTAAGTACTTCTCACTTTCACCTACGAATTTACAAAAAGAAATTACCAAATTTAAAAAAAAAACACCAGTTTCGTGACCATTTCTTTCTGATGTTACATTTTTAAAGAAATTGCTCTAAAATGGCAACACCACAATAAATTCAAAAATTTTTAAAGCATTTTTCATCTAAATTAAACCATCATCGAACAGCAAAGAAAATTGATAGGTTGCTATTTAAAAAAGTGTAACTTTATGCTGCCCAGCGAATTAAATACCCTGTATAAACAAAAATGTTTTTAAAACATGCAGCTATTTAATAGAAATGAGTACAGTACTAAACATTTTATGCTGACATTTATACAAAAGCACTAGAAACCGAGACCGGAGTAATAGCCAACCCTGCATAAAACAAAAAAGTGTACACTAGACAATGCTGATTAGTATAAGTAAAGTAAAAGTCACGCCATTATTGCAAAACAATATGAAACTATCAAATTAAAGTTTGTTGCTTAGTAATAAGTGTTTTGTTAATACACACTCACGCAAAGTTTTAAAATTATATTTATTTAAAGATTTTTTCACCATCGTGCTTACGCATATGCCTCTTTAAACTCGACTTGGTGGTACTGCAGTAAATACATATATTGCATTTAAATGGTTTTTCACCAGTGTGCTTAAGCATATGGGTTTTAAAATGTGACATGATGGTACTGCAGTAATCACATAAATTACATTTAAATGGTTTCTCGCCAGTGTGCTTAAACATATGCCTTTTCAAATCAGACATAGTGGTACCGCAGTAATCACATATATTGCATTTAAATGGTTTTACACCACCATGCTGAAACATATGAATTTTTAAATTTCCTGATTGGTTGCTCGAGTAATTGCATAAACTGCATTTAAATGGTTTCTCACCAGTGTGCTTACGCATATGCGTTTTTAAGTACGACAAAGTTGTACTGCAGTATTCACATACACTACATTTAAATGGTTTTTTACCAGTGTGATTACTCATATGACTTTTTAAATGCGACATGGTGGAACCGCAGTAATCACATATATTGCATTTAAATGGTTTTTCACCAGTGTGCTTGCGCATATGCGTTTTTAAATGTGACATGGTAGTACTGCAGTAATCACATATATTGCATTTAAATGGTTTCTTATCAGTATGCTTATGCATATGTATTTTTAAACTCGACTTGACGGTACTGCAGTAATCACATATATCGCATTTAAATGGTTTTTCACCAGTGTGCTTACGCATATGCCGTTTTAGATCCGACATGGTAATACTGCAGTAATCACATGTAGTGCATTTAAATGGTTTCTCATCAGTGTGCTTATGCATATGTATTTTTAAACTCGACTTGGTGGTACCGCAGTAATGACATATATTGCATTTAAATGGTCTCTTACCAGTGTGCTTACTCATATGACTTTTTAAATGCGACCTGGTGGTACCGCAGTAATCACATATATTGCATTTAAATGGTTTCTCACCAGTGTGCTTACGCATGTGCGTTTTTAAGTACGACAATGTGGTACTGCAGTAATCACATACATTGCATTTAAATGGTTTTTCTCCAGTGTGTTGTACATTTACTTTTTTATGAATCAGGTGACGAATCAAACTCGTCTTTTTGTTAGTATCGAAGTCGCAGTTGTAGCAATGATACAATTCTGTTTTTGAAGGTTCCTCAACGCATACAGGCACATCTGTATTGATTTCCAAGCAGTCATCGCTGATGATTTTCAAGTTTGAAGGTTCGACTTTAATGTTGTTGCCATGCAACTCCTCCTTAATTGCACCTGGTTGTCGTAAGTTTCGCATAATCAATTCAGTCTGTATACACAGTTGTTTAAATGCATAGATTTTTTCAATTGTAATAATACATCCATTACAAGCAATTGGATTCGGTGGGATGTTTAAATCCTGTAAAAAAGATTATGTTACTGCATACAATATCATCATGTGTACTTACTAGCAATAGCAAAACCGTGTCGTACTAAAACGTGAAGATCTCCCTTCAACGCAAAATAATTATCACGTACTTTATAATTAAGTGCCAATTTAGTACAGAAAATTGAGTGCTCGACCGGTTTAGAAAAAAATGAAGTTATATTGGGGGGTGCTGACTTAACATTAAGCTGAACCCCCTCCCCCCCAAGCAAAAAACCAATTCCATACTACAATACTAATCGGAAATGAAACCTTGAAATAAGTAATTGCTAAATAGGTGCTTCAAGAAACAGTTAACATAATTTCGCAACATTTGCATTTTTATCCTGAATTCAACAAAATGCTGTTTTTGTATACAGGGTTTATCTGAAATACGATTACAAACTCAAGAAGTAGTTTCCTTGTGGCGTTAAATGAAAATTTTTGCTTTAAAGATGTTGTCTAAAGCGACCCAGTTTTGAGATATTTTGCAATTAAAGTTATTATGAAATTATTATGAATGATGGGTGTAATTGCTGTAAAATCCGTGAAACGTATTGATGTATTTTGTTAGTTATTGTTTTCATTAATTTTCCATCATCTACAAAATCAATTGTTAATAAAATAATTATAGCAGATAGTAATATTTATTTCTTAGCATTTCTACTGACCTAGTTTAACAAAATGTACTTTGTGTACACGATCACGTTTATCTTTAGTTGTAACCAAAACCAGACTTCAGATAATTAAATGCAGAATTTAGCTTTCTGACAATTTGATTTGTTTCTGTCTCGATTTTTTAATGAATTTTTTTAGTTCATAATAAGTGATTCGTGTAAACGTACTTTCTAATAACTAATTAAAGTTTTCTTTATTACGTACAACACTGATACTGTTTTAATGTACGATGAGTGTAATTATAACCTCCACACCACACGTAGATTGTAATCCTAATAGACAATTGCCTTCAATAAACTTTATTTTGGCGTGTGTGCAAGGACTTACAGAAACTGTTACGTCGGCAAATCGCAAGAAGAAATTTGCACTTATAACAGTTTATTTTTATTCGTAGTTTCAACAACCTTAAGAGACTACAAGTTAGTAATTTACGATTTATTTTGCTAAAAATTTTGTTTTTTTTTTAATGTTTTAATGGAACTTTTATTTTGACATTTTTGCTGTATTTATGCTCTAATTTGACCTGCTAAAATAACATAACCCGTTAATCAGATACTGCCTGTATAGGTGATCGAGTACATACATCAAAACAATTGTCTCTTAATGTGTAATTAAAATATGTAACCGCGTATTTGATACTAGTCTCCTTAACAAAAATTTTGGACTTTGAGGACAACCTCACGCGCTATACTAACAAGAGTAAAACTACCTTAAAAAATTAGGTGCTGAAGAGTATTGTACATCAAAACATTCGCCTTTCAACACATAATTAAAATATGTAAACGCAGAATTAAAGTAGTAGTTTTACTCTTGTTAATATAGCACAAGAAGTTGTCTCTCAAAGTCCAAAATTTCAGTTAAGAAGAGGAGCATCAAATACAATGGTTACATATTTTAATTATACATTAACAGATAAAGGTTTGATGTATATAATTGTTTAGTACAAATAAAATGGTATTATCCATCAATCACCTATATATAAAAACATCATTTTGTTGAATTTAGTATGAAAATACAAATATTTCAGAATTATATTAAATGTTTCTTGAAGCACCTATTTGGCACTTAAATATTGCATACTTTAATTTCCGATTAGTATGGTTTTTTCGAATAGAAGGTTCCAGATTAATGTTAAGTCAGCACTCCACTTAATTGTGGAGCTTGGCACTAAATTAGCACTTAATTATAAAGTAATTGATAATTAATTCTGCGTTGTACTAAGTCATTCACATAAATGATTCGGGCATAAACATTTGTTCGTATATGGATGTACTTACTTAATACCTGGGTGGAAGCAAGTTTATTGATTAGATCAATATTGGGTCACAATGAACGAATCAATAATGACTGACACATCACTAGTACTTACAATTTGTGGTAAAAGATCCAACAATTTGAATTGTAGCATTAACTTATTGTCGTTATTCAAAAAGTAATACTGTTCAGTTTCTAGTAAACAAATTCGACATGTTTTTGTTGATTTTTTTTCCATATTTTCATATATCTTAATCAATGTTCTCCCAAAAACAGTTGCACTTATACTATCATATTATCTTTTGTATTGCATGTTGCCTGTGGTTGCCCGAATTCAGAATAATACTAAAAGTTAACAGACTCTTTATTATGTTAAAATATTTATATCACAACTTGTCTGAAACACAAAACATTTATTCACATTAATTCTCACGGAAGCATGACCTTGAGATTGACAGTGGATTGATGCTCACACAGTGTTGCCAACCCTTGATTTTTTTTGTACTAGAAGTAGGAGAAAACGGTAATAGATTAGGTAGTTTGGTTAATAGATTAATAATAAAAATTAATTTGTAACGGATAGCTAAAGCGCAAAGTAACTTTATTTCACTAATTGTTGGAATACTAGTGAAATAACTACATATACCCAATTTTGAAATCTATTGAAAAATATTTATATTTCTAAGTATAATAATCAAATATGCGTTTTATTTTATTTTCTCTGAAATGTAATCGAAATTGGAAAACGCGATTTTCTTCGAGAGTAATAGCACAGGTAATAGCGTAAAATACATTGCATTAGCATCTTTGGCATTAGCAACACTGCGTTCACGGCTTCATAAGTAATTTGAATCCATTGCAGCTTGGTGACCCTGCTTCTGCACTGGAGGCATCGCCAGGGCCCGTATTCTTGAATTTCTGGGAGCAGAACTTCACCGAAAATTAGGCGTGGTTCACCTTAAAACGGTGAATTTCATATTCTTGAAAATGTGACTGTGAACTGGACGTTCCCGGTGGGAATTCTATTCCCCGCCCTTAACCTAAGAGAAAACGAACTCCCGCGCAAAGGTTTCTAACCTCAAGATTTGTTGAGTTGTTTTGTTGATTTTGTGTTTTTACTTTTTATGAAAAATGGATGTGGATAATTTCAATAATATAATCTTGAAAAACATCATCCCAGAAGATCTGGAAGACGCTGCGGGAGAAGTGGAAATAAGAAGGGACGTTCTGCCTCAAACAAAATGTTATAATATAATCCAGAATTACTAAACAATTGCTGTAACTTCACGGTCATGTACCTAAGGTACAACATTTTATTTCATACTGTCTAATATATTTTATATTTTCTCTTGATATTTTCATACCAGTAATGTAAACTATCAACTTATGTCACATCACCTTCGAATTTGATGTTGCTTTGTGTCATGAAAGAGCAGCAGGGAAATTATCTGAGTCTTACTTAAAGACACTTCCCAGCTCTGACTCTGTAATAATTGATCTTTGTAATAACTCACCAACCAGCTTCAATCCGAAGTTTATTGGACTTAAATTGATAATTTAATTGAGCATCTACCAGACAGTATAAAATAAAATACATATTACTATTGCTTACCGCCTTTCAATTTAAACGTTCAAAATTTAAAAAATATGTGTGTAAATATAAAAATAAAGAATAATGTGGGACACCGACAGCAACAAAACTCAAGTGTGAGGTTAAATTACCTGTTTTGCTTTGGTACACGAACTTTAACACGTTTCGAAGGTTCATTGACACTTGAATTCTTGTCAACACTGTGCACTGTTAATATTTTCTCTCTGCACTCACGAAGCGTTCAAGAATACGATATTTTTGTTCCCGGGAGCGAAGGTGAATTAGCTTTCCCTAGGAACGTGTCGGAGAACGCTCCCTTCCCCAATAGTCAAGAATACGGTACCAGCTGAGGTGTTCGCCGTGGTGAATCTTTGCCGTGACACCAAGGACTAGTCAGCATCTTTGTGAATAATGAGCTCTTCCCCTATGTAATGTACTGAACGCAGCCATTATGTTTGACATGTACGCCTGTGTACGCCCGTTCAATGCGTTCAATCATAACATAACCTATTTTGTTATACGAAAACCAAAACGAAAACCACAAAAATATGTGTGAAAAGATAACACAGACTTGTCGAATTTGTTTAGATGAAATAGTGCAAACCGAGCAGTATAACTTTCTCAATGACGGCAGTGACTTAAAGCTACAATCTAAGTTGCTGGACATTCTACCACAAATTGTAAGTAGAACCAACTGGATTGAATCGATTAGTGTAAAACTTTCTTACAGGACCTAAGCAGTACCTCAACTCCAATAGCTTGTAACCAATGCATGATCAAAATTGAGGAAATACATGCATTCAAGCAACTGTGCATTCAAACTGAAACAACTGTAAGAGAATCAAAACAAATATCTGATAGCAATGTCTTTCCGTATGTTATAAAAGAAACCGTCAAAAATGAGATGATCGATGATAAGGTTCAAGTTGAACTTTCAGATTTGAAAATCATCAGCACTGATTGTTGGGAAACCAATAGGGATATGTTTTTATGCCTCGAGGAACCTTCAAAAACAATACAGTATTACTGCTACAACTGTGACTTTAAGACTAATAAGAAGGTAGCTTTGATTCGACATATGCATAAGCACAAAAGAAATGGTAAGAAAACATTTAAATGCAATATATGTGATTACTGCACTATTAACATGTCGGGATTAAAAGCTCATATGCGGAAGCACACAGGTGAGAAACCATTCAAATGCAGTATATGTGATCACCGTTCCAGCCAAATGGGAAGTTTAAACAGGCATATGCTTCGGCACACTGGTGAAAAACCATTTAAATGCAGTGTATGTGATTACTGCAGTACCACCAAGTCAGATTTAAAAAATCATATGCGTACGCACACTGGTGAAAAACCATTTAAATGCAGTATGTGTGATTACTGTTCTAGCCAAATTGGAAGTTTAAACAGGCATATACTGCTGCATACTGGTGAAAAACCATTTAAGTGCAGTATATGTGATTACTGTTCCAACCGAATGAGAAGTTTAAAAACGCATATCCTTCGTCATACTAGTGCAAAACCATTTAAATGCAGTATATGTGATTACTGTTCCAACCGAGTGAAATGTTTAAACACACATATGCTTCGACATACTAGTGCAAATCTATTTAAATGCAGTATATGTAATTACTGTTCTAACCGAGTGAAAAGTTTCAACATGCATATGCTCAAGCATGGTAGTGCAAAACCATTTAAATGCAAAATATGTGATTACTCCGGAGCTACTATATCGCTTTTAAAAATACATATGTACAAACACACTGGTGAAAAACCATTTAAATGCAGTATATGTGATAACTGTTTCAACCAAGTGGGAACTTTAAAGAGGCATATGCTTCGGCATACTGGTGAAAAACCATTTAAGTGCAGTACATGTGATTACAGTTCCAACCAAGTAGGAGCTTTAAACACGCATATGCTTCGTCATACTGATGAAAAACCATTTAAGTGCAGTATATGTGATTACTGTTCCAACCAAGTGAGAAGTTTAAACACGCATATGCTTCGGCATACTGGAGAAAAACCGTATAAATGTAATATATGTGATTACTGCAGTACGACCAGTTCTTCTTTAAGACTTCATATGCGTAAGCACACTGATGAAAAATCATTTGAATCTAATATAAGTGATTACTGCAGTACCACCAGTTCTTCTTTAAATGTACATATGTGTAAGCACACTGATGAAAAATCATTTAAATGTAATATATGTGATTACTGCTGTGCAACCAGTTCTTCTTTAAAAATTCATATGCGTAAGCACACTGGTGAAAAACCGTTTAAATGTAATATATGTGATTACTGCACTACGGTCAATTCTTCTTTAAAAACTCATATGCGTTTGCACAGTGGTGAAAAACCATTTAAATGTAATATATGTGATTACTGCAGTACCACTAAGTCTGCTTTAAAAACACATGTGCGGATGCACACTGGTGAAAAACCATTTAAATGCAATATATGCGGTTACTGCAGTACAACTAAGTCGAATTTAAACACGCATATGCATACGCACAATAGTGAAAAACTATTTAAGTGTAATATATGTGATTACTGCAGTAACACCAAGTTTACTTTAAAAAGTCATATACTTTCGCACACTGCTACAAAATCATTTAAATGATAGATTTAAAAAAACATGCTTTGGCATCGTGTGGATGAAAAATGATTCAAATGTTTACTTTGCAGTTTAAACTAGATTAGTCAGTCTATTTTTTCCTAGTTTCTCTATTTTGTATTAATTTACATTATTTTCTAATGAGGATTGTAGAGGCGTTTTAGAGGGTTGAAAATCGGCATTAATAAATTAAAAATTGGTCCAAGTCTAAGTGAATCTCAAAAAAGTTAGTATATTTAAAAGATAAATATGGCAACAAAAATTTTAATAGTTTAAAAGTAATTGATATTTATATATTAAATAAAATAAGTAGTGATGAAGACTTTAAAGACAAATACACCGACAAAATATAAGTTAATAAAAATTTACCGCCGAATGTTTGTAAGGCTGATGATACCAACATTTTGACGTAAACTGGACTGAAAGGTTTTGTGGCAAATGTTAACATAATAGGAATTAAGATAAACGTAAGTTATCATTGGTAGCATCGTGAGGATACTGAATATTCTGTTTTCCGCGGCACTTCGTGTTATTTTTTGTCTGCGCGTTTATGTCCGTCAAACATTGTGAAATTAAGGTAACATTTTCTGATGACACAATAAAGAAACGATTGTAATCATTAGTGTTTGTATTTCTGTAAACTGGTAAGCGCAACCTACAAGTGGTGACCCCGACGTGATTGCAAAGAAATGTCTCAGAACGAAGAACACGTAGTCGACAGAATCAGCACCAAACCACCGCCGTTCTGTAAAACAGACTCAATTAAGGCTATGGTTTGTTCAACTGGAAGCCCAATTCGAAATCGGTCACATTTAAAACAACAAGACAAAATGTAACCACGGAACTCATCCTTGACCTACCTAAGGAAAACAAATACAATGAAGTTAACACGAAATGGAGATACCTTCTAACTCGAACGCCAAAAAACTGGTATTCGAATCAAGCGGCCATCACAACTTCTTTCCAAGATGGCCAGACTAGGAGGTACGTCACGATGTATTGAAGACCCTGTTGTTGCAGCGTCTACAACTGCACATACAATCAATCTTGGTCACAAATGCAGACTCAACTAGCAGCAATGGCTGACAAGATTGCAGAAATAGAACAAACACAGGTATGTGCTGTCATTCTACAGGGGCCAACAGTACGACAGATTCGTTGCATCATCTGATAGAAGAAGTACAAAAGCTCAAGACCGTCGCAGAAGCCAATCGTCGTTTTTCTTGCTAACATAGATAAGGCCATCATTGGTGCAGACTTTCTATTTAAACGCAATTGATGGTTATACACGCCTACAAACACTAGGCACAGCAATTTCTTGTCCATCTACTCAAATAATCCGCAAAACAAATTTAAGGACATCATTCCTTCAAATTTGAAGTCCATGATGGAACAAGGAATATGTCGTTTTACAAACTCTCCAAGGGCAGGGCTGCTGTACATGATTTCTATGAAAAGCTGAGAATGGCGAATATGTGGTGACTACAAGAGATTTACGAAAATGCAATTCGGTCTTTGGAATGCATCTGAAACCTTTCAAAGATTTATTCATGAGATTTTAAACGATTTAGACTTTTGTTTTCTTTACGTTAACGGAATTTTAATTGCCTAGTTATCACAACTCACCTTAAACTTGTCTTGGAACGATTGTCAAAGTATGGCATATCCCTAAACCTCGATTAATGTGTTTTTGATAAACCCAAAGTCTGATTTGTGGGATACTTTTATCAGGTCGTGTGAAAGCAATCGCATAGAATGCAAATTGCCTACTTTTAAACTTCTATCTAAGTTTGTATCTAAGGTAGCAGAATACCAGTTAATTCTAAACAGTTTTCTAAAACATAACATAAAATGACAAAGCTCCAATTGAGTGGAATCCAACTGCTATCGAACCATTTCAAAAATGTAAAACGAGCCTATCAAACGCATCATTACTGATCTATCCCTGTTCACACAGCCTACTATCTTTCACAGTGGACGCTTTAAACAATCTGGCTTGTTTTACAAATTGATTGCTCAACTTTGTTAGATTATTATTTGCTTTTTTAAGTTTATCATTTTTTTTTGTTTTTTTAAAGTTTAAAATTAGCTTGGTTCACAAGTTGATTATGTAACTTTTAGAGGTTCTTAGTTAAATTGTTGTTTGTTTGAGTGCTTTGATGTTTCTCACGTCCTGATGAAGCCCTTTACGAAAGTAGGCGAAATGTTGGCAACTTCGGTTACAGCAATGACACGGTCCAAACCCGGAAGACGTTCTCATCTTGAATTTGTTTACATGTAATAGTGGAAACCCTATGAGCCCACCGCGATCTTTTAATTCTAATAGTAATAAGGCGTTATCTTCATTTACCGATGAAGCAACTGCAGTCTACATAACAAACTGCTAATATATAGCCGCCAACATTTTGGGTTAGAAGTGACAAAAATGGAAACACTGAAATGGCATAATCGTGATCCTGAATTTTCACATCTGTCACATCCAACCCATACTTTTTTATTATGTTGATGTTATCTAAAGAAAGCTTTTGTGTCTATTTTTTTGTTGTTATGGTTGATACTGTCAGAAGATGTGTATAATCCTGCAGTTTTCTTTAATTTTTTTTTAATTCAGTCGCATAAGGATCCGCTTGAATTTATGGTGAGATTGGAATGATATCGAATTATTCTTCCAGACATTTCTAGACCTGAAAAATGTAAATTTTAAAAATTGTATAAATATTATAACAATTAAATTTCTAATACGGAATATATTTCTATGACGAATCCCACAATCGGTGTTTTCTTACGTGTATCATACAAATATTGACTTGCAGTTTTTAGTCCCTTCCAATACTCAATACAACCATTCAATATGGGTCTCCAATATTATTGATCATATTCTTTCAAGGGTGTGTTGCAAGCTTTACCAAAGGAGTTTTGGGAGTTGAGATATTCATATGCGGTGGTGGAATAGAAACTTATAGAGTCATCGCAAAGCTTCGGCGTCAGCGTCTTAAAACTAATTGATTCTTTGACGTTGAATGTTCAACAAGTTTAAACTATATCCAACTTCGTATAACTGTGTTACTTTTGGTTTTGAAATTTCTCTAAAAAAATTATTGCAATAAAGGTCGCTACCTGAGTTTTCCGCGTTCACTTCTAATTGCTATAACTTCGGAAATAGTTTGAATTTTGGTATGGTAAATGTTTAAAATATAAACAATTTATCTAAAAAATCGATAATCTCAAGGTGGTGTAACCCCTTCATTTTAATAATTATTATGTGACATATTGTTTTACTAGCTCGTTAATAAAAGAAATTAGTTATCAGAAAGTATGTAAAACAATTCCAGTATACTGGTGCATTTATGTGAAAAAGGCGAGGGTTGTACGAACATTGCGAGGTAGCAAAGAAATCTATTTTGTAGAATGCAGGAAACTGCGACAGTGACTCATCAATCGCGGCCCGGCAAAAATACTTTGCTTTGGTATTCTATCCCGGTCTCGAATACACACTGCTACCCCCACATGAGCGTGCGAGAGCTTGTATTTGAGGTGCTGAACTGGTCAACGGCGATCGTTCAGAAATAAATAGTTAGAAAGGAAGATACCATTCCAAGTTAAGCACTGAACTGCTGATTTCTTAGTTGAAACTGGGTTATACAACTCTACGGGAGACAATAAACTTAACTGCAGTCTTCTACTTCTGATTGTTATCTCAATGATTCCACCTTCTTGGAAATGTGCGTGTGGATAAACTAAACGATGACACAAAGTTATAGAAGAGCTTACGTCAATAATAGAGCAAAGAAGTAGATAGACTTTTTAGTGTTAGTAGTTTACTATTAACTCTACGTCGAAATAGAATATCTGACGAGACAGTTAAAATTCTATTAATTTAAAAAACAATAAACTTTTATTTGTAAATTTGTATTTTTTTTATGCGATTAAGGTTTCTAATGTAATGTTTTGCTTAATACAGTTATTGTGTTTTTAGGTGAACAAAATAGACATAGACACGTCATCATTAACACATTATTTAGGTTCTAACGAGAGAATTTCTAGTTTGTTGAAAAACAATTGCTGAAGTTGTTTTCTATCATCTTTAGAAATGCATTTCAGTTAAGTATTTAAAATAAAAAATGGCATTTTCATTTTAAATGGGTATTTAAGGCGGTATTACGGTCTAGAAGCATGAATTTTAGGTAATTTTTGAAGTGCCGTAAGAAATAGGCAAACAGTATTTTTACAAACCATTTCTTTATAAGATATTAAATAATATTTCAAGAATACATAAAAAAAATAAAAAAGCAAAAACATTAAAAACTCAAACAGTTATCGGCCGATGAAGTGAGGAGTCTCAAAAAAATGGCGTGCGACGGTGACCACGATTCCAACCCCCCTAGCAATCTGAATAATTAAAAAAAAAAAATTATTAATCTAGAGTAATGCCGCTATCGTACTAACTAATAAAAAGCAGAAAAATATATTTTTTCACAAAATGGCAGTTGCCTAAATAAAAAATTAATTTTTGTACTACTTTTTTTAAGTTTTCTGAATTTTTTAAAGATAGAAAAAAATTCAAATTTGGTTCTGATGATAGTTAGTACGATAGAGAAGTGTCTAGACAAGATCCACGCCAAATTTCAAGCAAATCAGTTCAGTAGAACTTGAGAAATCGTGGGTACCATTTTAAAAAAGATAGTTTCGAGAAAAAGACGTTTAAAGTTTCGCGTCAAGTTTCGCGCAGTTTAAGTCATAAAGTGATACTTTATTTTAACATGCATTTAATCTGCCATTCCTGCTGCATACATGAGACCTTCCTCGACTTCGAAAAAAGCATTTTCCGCTTTTCTCTCTTCCAATCGAGCAGTTCTGGCCTCCTTTGACGCGTTAGATGTTCGAATCTCAGAGCGTTCAATCCGGACGTTGTCTCTTTTCACGGCAAATGAATAAGCTTCCGGACCAATTTTGATTCCCGTAAGCGTCATCATTTTTAAAATTGGAATAAAGCCTTCATTGAATATGCAAACAGCAATAAATGTAGCAATTTCAATTACTTGAGTTCCGGAATGAATGTGTTTCGGCGCAAAAGTCCAAATCAAAGAATTTAGGGACTCATTATTTTGGGTTTCTGAATCTAAACAACAAGTCAGTAACTCCTCCGACGATAAACTCTTGTAAATTGGTTTTATAATTTTTAAAACATCACCCAAAGGAGGATTTTCGTAATCAAATTCTTGCAACGTACCTTCATATGCAGCTTTTTGCCACTTACACCAACTTTCCGCACCAGATGGGCAATACATATGTTGCGGTTAGAATTTAACGGTCAGCAACTGCATCTAACTGAACACTAAATATAAAATATTATTGTAAAATAGATAGGGTTACCTTTGGTTCGCGTCACGAAAACAGCTATATCTCCGAAAACAATTTGAACTTTGAAAAATCATCTTAAAGACACATTCTTAAAAGGTTAAGCTTTGAAAATATGAAATAAAAAAAAATCGATTTTTTTAAATTTCTAGACCAGAATACCCCCTTAAACTAGATTTATTCAAAATAGTTACCCACCTCTGCCAGCGACGTATTGCATCTTGCATCGTGTGAATTCCGCATTAACGGGTTTTGGCAGTGTTCCTAACATTTAGCTACTTTATCAACACGTTGAACGCTGCCATTATTTTTGACGTTTTCGCTTTTGCGGTCACAACCTGGTCATAACATATTTTGATTATATTTTGGTACACGGAAATTTCACGAAAACATGTGTGGAAAGACAACAAACACTTGTCGAATTTGTTTACATGCAATAATGGAAACCGAGCAGTATTACGTTCTCAATGACGGTAATGACTTAAAGCAGCAAGCTAAGTTGCTGGACGTTCTACCAGGAATCGTAAGTAGAACCAACTGGTTTAAATCGAGTAGTGTAAAACTTTCTTACAGGACTTAAACCTTATCCCAAACCCGATTGCTTGTAACCAATGCATTATTACAATCGAAGAAATACATGAATTTAAGCAACTGTGCATTCAAACTGAAACAACTGTAAAAAAATTAGGACAAATACCTCGTATTGATGTCTTAGCCAATATTAAAAGAGAAACTATGAAAATTGAGTTGACTGATGACAACACTCAAGTCGAACTTTCAGATTTGCAAGTCAATTGCAATGGCTGCTTAGAAATCAATACGGATGTGTTTTTATGTTCCAAAGAACCTTCAAAATATATGTGTCAGCATGCTGCTGAAAAACGATTTAAATGCAACACATGTAATTACTGCACTGTCTACACGTCACATTTAAAAATTCATATGCGTAAGCACACCGGTGAAAAACCATTTAAATGTAATACATGTGATTACTGTAGTATCACTCAGAGGGGTTTAAAATTACATATGTATAAGCACACAGGTGAAAAGCCATTTAAATGCAATATATGTAATTACTGGACTATTAACACGTCGCATTTGAAAATTCATATGCGAAAGCACACTGGCGAAAAACCATTTGAATGCAATATATGTGATTACTCCGGTACTACCAGGTCACATTTAAGAATACATATGCGTAAGCACAATGGTGATAAACCATTTAAATGCAATACATGTGATTACTGCACTATTAACATGGCAGATTTAAAAAAGCATATGCGTACACACACGGGCGAGAAACCATTTAAATGCAATATATGTCATTACTGCAGTACTGCCAAGTCTGATTTAAAAAAGCATATGCGTACGCACACTGGTGAAAAACCATTTAAATGCAATATATGTGATTATTGTTACAGCCAATTGGCGCATTTAAAAACGCATATGCGTAAGCACACTAGTGAAAAACCATTTAAATGCAATATATGTGATTACTGTAGTATCACTAATGGGGGTTTAAAATTACATATGTATAAACACACTGGTGAAAAACCATTTAAATGCAATATGTGTGATTACTGCGATACTACCAAGTCGCATTTAATAATACATATGCGTAAGCACACTGGTGAAAAACCATTTAAATGTAATATATGTGATTATGGCAGTACCAATATGTCGAATTTTAAAAAGCATATGCTTCGGCATCATGAAAAATGAATTAAATGTCCACTTTGCAATTTTAACTGAATTTATTGCTCTATTTTAGTTAAACATATGAAAAAAATTGTATCTTAAATTGTGATAAATGCAATTTTAAAACTGCACGAGTGTCACGACGAAAACGTGCAAGCAATGTATTTCGATGACAAAAAACAATTGTAACACGTTTTTCTAGTTTCTCTTTTTGCTTTAATTTACATATGTTGAAATAAATATTTCAGTGTAAAACAAAGTCTTTTTAATTATATTAACAAGAAACTCCTTTCGTTACGCTGTTAACTATTATCTCTTCCGTTCCAATGAATTCCAGTTCAATAACTTCATCTGCAATTTTGTTTCTAAAAATGATGAACATCATGTGTTTGCTTCTAGAGTGGTAGTTATCAGTCTCCCCCAAACTAATAGCACTTTGACTATCATATTTTATCATTAACAGTTTGCCTTTAATCCAAAATTGCATTAACCATAATGCATTTTGTGTTTGTGATGTAATCAACACGTGTTTGAAAACTAAAATCCGCGAACAAAAAAAACAGCAAAAGTAAATCATAGTTTTGATTTAAGTAGAACTCGTTAAATTTTAACCAACATTTTCGCAGTAGAAGGGAAAGAATAGGCAAAGAAACCTCTTCAGTTCTCTAACTGAATTTAAATGCAAGATCATTACGTAATTTAGTTTTATCAAGCAAACAGTTTATAATTAAAGATATCAATAAATATTAGAACATCCCCAAATTTAAATGAACTAAACGAATGTTTAAATCTTAACACATATAAACACATGCACAAACATCATAGTAAACAGAAGAAGATTTAGTTAACTGTCGGCTTGTCAGTGGGTACTGGGGTTCTAGCTACAGAAACAGCCCAGTTATTACTTGAATGGTCGGGACAAACAAACAAGGGCACAAAATACACATACATAATAAACACAAATCAATGGACGTGTACTGGCAATGTAATCCTTAGCCGGCACTCGGAATGCTGGCAATGTACTAAAATGAAGTACATTGCCGGTAACCAGGTGTCACACCGGCCGATATATTGCCGGATAAATCTTGCCAATGCAGGAATTGCATCGAACCAATATCGGCAAGTTACGTATTTTAACACAAGTTAAATGCAGAATGCCAGTGAAATCTGTGCAATATAATATGTACTTTGCCATCAGATAAGTAGTGCACAATTTCAAAAGCATTGGTAATGTTAGCAACTTAACGCAAATTAAATGCATACAATATGGTATTATCATTTTTAATTTAATTAATATAAAACAATTTGGAAACTTAACATACAATGTCCATATACATACGTATTGCGGTGATAGTTTTACACTGATTATAACTAACGACCATTTATAAGAAAACAACGATAAAAAACAAATAATAAACACATTTATTAATAACGCTTAACCACATAATAACAACCATAAGGGACACTTCTGTCGGCACCTTTGATATTGCAGTCCGGAAAATGAGTGAACTTCGGCCATTTTGAAAATAGTGTTGTAGCGCCAGATTTAATTTCTTTTAGTAGAATGCATTGTTTTAGACAACAAATCGATTATTTTAACTAACTTAGATATATAATGGAAATATAGTTTAGTTATCTGTTAAAGCTGACCACATTTGCAAAGTAATTCAAATGACTTTATCATCTTAATTATTGTTTGTTATGCATTTAAAAAAATTCTGACGATTTAACAAATGCTTAAACTACAATTTTCTTATCGAAAAAGAATGCTGTGGTATTTAGTCTAGTCTGTATTATTGGTATTATTTATGTTTTTAACTCATTACACCGTGCAGCTAACAATACGAATTTTCGCATAAATATAAATTGAGTAATAACGTTATTTTTGTCACTATAATTTTCAACAAACAAAATTGTTTATCATAAGCATAATTGTTTATATTGCACTCAAGTACTGCATTTGTAAATCCTTGACGTTTATTTATCATAAAAGATGTAAATACAAAAGAATTCCAAATATAACCTAATTTGTCAGAAACAATAGATTCACGACCGCCATATTCTTATGTGTGCAAGCTAGCACATGCGCTCTCAATTGTTTTGCGCGGGAAACTACTGAGTGTCCCTTATGGTTGTTATGTTGCTTAACTACTAAACTTCAAATTTTCAGAACTGCTTGTTAAAACCGATTGTAAAAGAAACGGCGCATCTGTTCAATTTCTTAATTTTGACTAAAACTTTGTCACTTTTCATTGTTTCATCTTTGCCGTTTGATCACTAAACTGCACCAATTAAATATACTTTAAAATTGTTCCCATTTGATGTTAAATTCGTTATGACTGCTACAGGTGCACTCCTTCCACTTTCTCATGCGTCCAGAAGAAAAACTTCTCTCCATCTCGCATCCGTCACCTTTCGTTCTCAACACTCCAGTCCTCTCTTCGGTCCCCAAAAACAAACTCATCACATCACTCCCCCCCTTTTTCCTCCCTATTCTTATACTACGTGTTTTTACTTATAAAAATGTTCTTTCTTATACTATCACTAATATATATCACTGCAGTATGTACTAAAAAAAATAAAAAAATATAAAAAACCTATTTATATTCATTCTGTGCTTATGTTTATTGGCGTCTTTCGGACCCACTTCTCCTGGTGTTTATTGCGTGTTGTAAAGCTGCACCACAATTTGAATTTTTTCTTATGAATACTGTAAAATAAAAGTTACATTGTAATGCTACTCAAATAACTTGTGCACTTTTTTGAAAAAAACATTTCAATAATGTTTCCTTGTTGATTGGGTAATAGGGTACTAATTTATTGGTTATTTTTGTCGAGTTTACTTTATTGTTTGGGAACATTTTGGTAGTTAATTCTACTCTACATGATTTTGATTGCGTTATGCTGGTTAATAACTGTATCTTTGTTTGATTTATTGTAATACTGTTGTTTTTTAAACAAACTTCGTATGTCAATACTGAAAAAAGGAGTCATTAGGTAATTAGTTGACGATCGTCGAGTCGTAATCATATTGTAAGAAAAAAGGTGTTAGCCATCTGCTAATTGTCGGAAGTGCATTCCGTTTGGGTATTTTTAATTGGTTTACTGAAAATTACAAAGAGCTAATGCTCTGTTTCGCAATATGTGTTATGTGCCGTTGTTTTTGAATTCACAATTAAACCTTTACCATCGAGGGGAATATTCGTTTCTTGTACTTAGCAGAAGAAACTAGCTCCATTACATCATTATTGTCAACACTTAACTGTGTTTCATTCAAACCTTGACCAGAAATTTGAAGACATTCTTCACTTGGATATTCCCGACTTGATTTCGAACTCTTCTCAAGTAGTCAAACTCAAAAGACAAATGAAAATACATATTAATACAGAAGCAACTTATTGAATTAGCCACAAATGAGAAGCTGAAACCAATATTTAAACAAGGATACGACAACTTCTTGCTACAAAAACAGATCCCACTTTTATACCTAGCATTAAGAGTTACAAAAGCTGTTAATTGTTTTTGCGTTTTTTCATTTGGTAGAACGTGGATGCAGTACCGTTATGAGCCTCATCACAAAAAAAAAGAGAAACAGACTAGAAATTAGTACTCGAGGGGATTTGCGGTTGCTACTCACAAACATTGAGCCGGGCATAAATACACTCATAAAATCCTATCAGGTTCATTCAAGTCATTAAATTTTGTTTTTGTTTTAAAACAAAAATTATAATTTCAATAAACATTTTTTTAACAGAATGTTTTATTTATATTTTATTTTTACCATTCAAAACATCAAAGTTAAATTTGTAATTTTTCTATTATGCATTTATGTAGTTGTTTAACTCAAGGGTCCGTGGGCAAGTTTTAACTGTGAAAAGAGTTCTGTGAGCCAAAAGAGTTTGGGAACTACTGCTTTAGAGTATAAATACATACATTTCTTTGCTGTTACGTCAACTGAACGCAACCATTATGTTTGACGTTGGCGTTTTTACAATCATAACCTCAACATAACCTATTTTGTTACACGAAAATATGTGTGGAAGTACAAACACTTGTCGAATTTGTTTAGATGAAATACTGGAAACGGAGCAGTATTATTTTCTCAATGACGGCAGTAACTTAAAGCTACAAACTAAGTTGCTGGACATTCTACCGGAAATTGTAAGTAAAACCAAGCGGATTAAATCGAGTAATGTAAAACTTTCTTACAGGACTTGAATATTACTCCAGCCCCGATAGCATGTAACCAATGTATGATCAGAATTGAGGAAATACATGAATTCAAGGAACTCTGCCTTCAAACTGAAACAACTGTAGAAGAATCACGACGAATACCTTATGCCGATGACTTAACCTATGTTAAAAAAGAAACTATCAAAAACGAGTTGGTTGATGATAAGATTCGAGTCGAACTTTCAGATTTAGAAGTCATCAACGATGACTGCTTGGAATTCAATACAGATGTGTCTATATGCTTCGAGAAACCTTCAAAAACGGAACTATATTATTGCTACAACTGCAACTTCAAGACCAATAAGAAGGTGATTTTGATTCGACATATGCAAAAGCACCTTAATAAGAAGCTTTATAATTGTGATGAGTGCAGTTATAAAACTTCTAACAAAACTTTGTTAATAAAACACAAAAGACAACACACCAGTGAAGAACCATTTAAATGTGATACATGTGGTCACTGCAGTATCACCAAGTCAGAATTAAAAACGCATATGCATACGCACACTGGTGACAAACCATTTATATGTCATATATGTGATTATGGCAGTGCCTTTAAGTCTGGTTTAAAAAAGCATATGCGTACGCACACTGGTGAAAAACCATTTAAATGCAATATATGTGATTACTGTTGTAGTCAAATGGGAAGTTTAAACAGGCATATGCTTCGCCATACTGGTGAAAAACCATTTAAATGCAGTATATGTGATTACTGTTCTAGCCGAATGGAAAGTTTAAACTATCATATACATCGGCATACTGGTGAAAAACCATTTAAATGCAGCATATGTGATCACTGTTTCAGCCAAAGGAGAAATTTAAATGCTCATATGCTTCGGCATACTGGTAAAAAACCATTTAAATGCAGCAAATGTGATTACTGTTGTAGCCAAATAGGAAATTTAAACACTCATATGCGTCGGCATACTGGCGAAAAACCATTTACATGTAATATGTGTGATTACTGCTGTACCACCAGTTTTTCCTTAAAAATCCATATGCATAAGCACACAGATGAAAAATCAATTAAATGCAATATATGTGGTTACTGTAGTACCACCAAGTCGAATTTAAAAACTCATATGCGTACGCACACTGGCGAAAAACCATTTAAATGTAATCTATGTGATTACTGCAGTACCACCAAGTCGGATTTAAAAAAGCATATGAGTACGCACACTGGTGAAAAACCATTTAAATGCAATATATGTGATTACTGTTGCAGCCAAATAGGAAGTTTAAACAGGCATATGCTTCGGCATTCTGGTAAAAAACCGTTTAAATGCAGTATATGTGATTACTGTTCCAGCCGAATGGAAAGTTTAAACTCTCATATGCGTCGGCATACTGGTGAAAAACCATTTAAATGCAGCATATGTGATCACTGCTTCAGCCAAAGGAGAAATTTAAATGCGCATATGCTTCGGCATACTGGTAAAAAACCATTTAAATGCAGCAAATGTGATTACTGTTGTAGCCAAATAGGAAATTTAAACACTCATATGCGTCGGCATACTGGCGAAAAACCATTTACATGTAATATGTGTGATTACTGCTGTACTACCAGTTTTTCCTTAAAAGTCCATATGCATAAGCACACAGATGAAAAATCAATTAAATGCAATATATGTGGTTACTGTAGTACCACCAAGTCGAATTTAAAAACTCATATGCGTACGCACACTGGCGAAAAACCATTTAAATGTAATCTATGTGATTACTGCAGTACCACCAAGTCGGATTTAAAAAAGCATATGAGTAGGCACACTGGTGAAAAACCATTTAAATGCAATATATGTGATTACTGCAGTATCACCAAGTCTACTTTAAAAAGTCATATGCGTTCACACACTGGTGAAAAATTATTTAAATGCAATGTATGTGATTATGGCAATACCAAAATGTCGAATTTTAAAAATCATATGCTTAGTCATGCATATGAAAAATAATTGAAATGTTTTTTTTGCAATGTTAACATATTGTCAATATTCGTTTGTGTTTTCGGTTCGGAAGAAATCGCATTGCACCAAGCGGTAAAAGTTACTGTTGTTGGGATAAACTTTTGATGGCTATAATTTTAACCATAAAAATCAATTGTAAATAGTTGTATAAAAAAGCTTATTACATTTTTATTTTGGGTCCAAATGGCCTAGAAGCAAAAGTTATCGTGTTCCACAATGTTTTTGAACGTATAGTAGAATCGCGCAGTTAACACGCTTTTAAATCTGTAATTTGAGCTGTGACATATGAACTTCAATAATCGAGATTTCAAAGCGTTTTAACTCCGCAAAGACAAGTTGCGACAAGTTTATTCTCGCATCTGCTGTGTATTATTGCACGAAATTGTTTAATTCATTTGTTAAATAGCATCGAATTGAGTCTGTCATTTACATTCTTCAAGTGTAATCTTACAAAAATTTCGTGTGACAAAATCTAAAATGTTCAAGTGTATGTGTAGTTTGTATTGATTGTATTGTTAATATTAATTCAAATTAAAGGTACAAATAAATATTTGTATGTATACATAATGTTATGTGAGTATCTACAACAAAACTATGGTCGGATTTACTTAAATAAGATTATTGTTTAACTTAAAGGTTTAGAGTAAAGTAATTTAAAGAAAAGTTTAGTTAACACAAATATTTACTTAATATAGTTTTATTGCTACGCCGCTGTGTATTGTTTCGAATTGTTTGTAAATACTTCAATTGTGGCAACTGTTTACCTGCGACAAAAATATAGCCGCAGGGGTGTTATTATGTGAACTAGTAATAAGCTTTAGTTTTAAAGTGAACAGTAAAAGAAAGTTCGATTTTAGCGGTATATCAATAAATAGAACTTAATCTTAAATTTTAAAATGCCTAGTGGTAAAGTGTTAACTAATTTTGAAATGGGTCGCATTGTTGCTTTTAACCTTTAACCGCTAACGTGCCGAATCCTCACACAATCGCTAACGAGAGGTCTTACAGACCCCCATTTGTTTAAGCTTTAAACTCGGCTTTAAATTAATAATAAAAATAAAACATTATTTAATACTAATAACAGTTTATTTACAAACGATATTAAACTTAAAAACACATATTTGTACCTAAAAAAACTGAAATTCACATAAAAAATAACAACTCGTTTCTTGCTTTTGCACGTAATCCAGGTAACGTAATAACAATGTTATGTTTTCTAGTTCTAACATTTACTGGCGGTTCCTCTTTACGCCTATAAAAATCGTGGTTTCACTAAAAAAATCCCCCCTTTACAATAATTAAATTACTTAACATTTGAACTTGTTTCTTCTAAAGTAAAACTCCTCTTTGTTTTCAGTAGCTTCTTCTGGTTCGTTCTCTGAGCTTCCAGAACTAGTACCTTCATTTTGGAAGTAATCTTCATCGGAGCTCTCTTCTAAAAAATTCTTCACATCTTCCTCATCACGAAAGTCGTCGTCGCTTTCTTCAAATTCTAAATTCTCGTCGTCTTGATCCAATAAATTTTGAGCCCAATTCACAAATCTGGGGTCAGCCGGATTCATTTTGTCAGGAATATTTATATTTGTACTCATTTTTACACTAACACCGTAAGATTTCTAAAACTTATTATCGTCACTTAACCGCTAACGTGAGGTCCCAGAGAGCGCTGAACGCATTTTATTCTAAACAAAAGGCTTTATACTGAAAACTACGTAACCGTCCACTTAGCCGGCTTACACTCAAGTAGATCATTAACTGGTAAAAAGGTATACGAACACCCACGCAACAGAAAAATTTGTTGCGAAAGTTGTAACTAAAACAATAAAGCCGGGGTCTCACAGACCGCACGTTAGCGGTTAAAGGTTAAACAAGTAAATTTAAGTAACCGTGAAATCGCGCGCAGAATTAATAGAAGTGAGCATGTTATCCGTAATTTTTTAATAAATAAAGAAAATTATGGAAAAACAAAAATCTGGCCGCCATCGAGCTCTAACTGCAAGACAGAGGAAAGATGTATCCTGCCAATCACGACAAATTCAGCTTTTACCACTTGTGAAATAGCAGCTGAAGCAGGGATTCAAACAAATGTAAAGAATGTACAACGTTTATTACACCGAATTCTAACTATTAAACGTAGTAAAATGTTAACAATAATACTGGTGTGGTCACCACACGACTTTCCTATAAGGAATTTCTACATGTTATTTTAAAATTATGTTGTCATAAAACCATTTTGAAGTGATATGTACACGTTTGTATTTACTTCCTAGCATGCTATAATTTTTTTGATTTTTTTTTCTATTTCATTAAAATATATGTAACCGAAGTATGGCAAATTGAGCTATGTTTTTATAGCGACTAACCCTTATATTTGTGCACCTCGATATTACTTACTTCTTTAGTAAATCAGTAAAAAAAATTGTCGCAGGGAGGATTCGAACCTAGATTATAATTGTGAATTCATTTTAAATTATAAATTAAATATATTACAAACTGTTAATGATAGCAAAAAATTTTTATTTGAATAAATTGTTGGGAAGAATTATCTTAAAAGAAACTATAAAAATAATTTACATACGTACAAAATTATATAAAAAAAACTGTTAAAAATGGCGAAAACATTCACTTCCGGTTTCTTTAGTAGACCCATCTTTATAGCGTTTTTCACTTAACAGATTTGAATGAGCACTAACACCGGGCGAGTGTTAAATTCCGTATGACTGCTACAGTTGCACTACCTCCACTTCCTCATGCGACAAGAAAAAAACTTCTCTCAATCTCCCATCCGTCACCTTTCGTTCTCAGCACTCGAGTCTCTCTCCGGTCACCAAAAACAAACTCATCACATCATACTTATACAAATGTTCTTTCTCATACTATCACTAATATCTATCACTGCAATATGTTTATGATTTATTAAAAATTCTGAATGATAAGTAGTTTGTTTCTAAAAAATCGATCACTACTAACTGTAACTGAACGCAGCCATTATGTTTGACTGTGTTTGACGTTAGAGGTTTTGCGATCATAACCTATTTTGGTACACGAAAATATGTGTGAAAAGACATCAAAGACTTGTCGAATTTGTTTAGATGAAATAGTAGAAACCCAGCAGTATTACTTTCTAAATGAAGGCAGTCACTTAAAGCTACAATATAAGTTGCTGGACATTCTACCACAAATTGTAAGTAGAACAAACTGGTTTAAATCGAGTAGTGTAAAACTTTTACAGGATTTAAACATTACGCCAACTCCGATAGCTTGTCACCAATGCATGATCATAATTGAAGAAATACATGAATTTAAGCAACTGTGCATTCAAACTGAAAAAACTGTAAAAGAAACACGACAAGTATCTTATACCGATGTCTTACTATATCAATCAATCAAAAACGAACCGATTGATGAAAACATTCAAGTCAAACTTTCAAATTTGGAAGTCAGCGAAGACTGCATGAAAATCAATACGGATTTGTTTTTATGTCCCAAGGAAGCTTCAAAAACAGAAGTGTATAACTGTGACTTCAAGACTAATAACAAAAAAAAATTAATTCAACATTTGCAAAACCCATTCAAATGCAATAAATGTGATTACAGCAGTACCATCAAGTCAAGCTTAAAAATGCATATGCGTCAGCATACTGGTGAAAAACTAATTAAATGCAATATATGTAATTACTGCACTATTAACATGTCAGTTTTAAAAATTCATATGCGTAAGCACAATGGCGAAAAACCATTTAAATGCAATATATGTGATTACTGCAGTACAACCAAGCGTGATTTAAAAATTCATATGCGTAAGCACACTGGCGAAAAACCATTTAAATGCAATATATGTGATTACTGCAGTACCACCAAGCCAAATTTAAAAACGCATATACGTCAGCACACTGGCGAAAAACCATTTAAATGTAGTATATGTGATTATTGTGGCACCACCAAGTCGAATTTAAAAACACATATACGTCAGCACACTGGTGACAAACCATTTAAATGTAATATATGTGATTATTGCGGTACCACTGTGTCACATTTAAAAAACCATATGCGTACGCACACTGGTGAAAAACCATTTAAATGCAATGTATGTGATTACTACACTGTTCACATGGCGGTTTTAAAATCACATATGCGTCAGCATACAGGTGAAAAACCATTTAAATGCAATCTATGTGATTACTGCAGTGCCACCAAGTCAAATTTAAAAACGCATATACGTCAGCACACTGGTGACAAACCATTTAAATGCAATATATGTGATTATTGTAGTACCACTGTGTCACATTTGAAAAAACATATGCGTACGCACACTGGTGAAAAATCATTTAAATGCAGTATATGTGATTTCTGTAGTACTGTCATGTCACATTTAAAAACACATATGCGTAAACACACTGGTGAAAAACGATTTATTTGCAATATATGTGATTACGGTAGCACAGACATGTCGAATTTTAAAAAGCATATGCTTCATCATGCTGATGTAAAATGATTTAAATGTTTACTTTGTAATTTTAACTCGATTTATCGGTCTATTTTAGTTAAGCAAATGAAAAAAATCAAATTATATTTTCAGTTGTGATAAATGCAATCCTTTGTAGAAAAAATATGATGTTACCGTTGCGTATTAAATAATAAAAATACTAATAACTTTTTCAGTAGTATTATTAGGGTTATCAATCATCATCAATTCATCAAACATTTTTGAAAATAAATAATTGAAATTTATATAATTCCAACACCACTATTAAGAAATTACAGTTTAATAATAATCAGATGTTAGTGTTCTAGTTTCGTTTTGGTTTATTTTGTATTTTTACATTAATTGTCTTTTTCTCGTTATTTATTAGCATTTTAATTAATGACGTTGTTTGCAGACCACTACTTTGTTTTTGTTTTCCTTAGCCTGAAGAAATGGACACACCAGATCCACAAAACGTCGCCTAAAGAAAACGCAAAGTAGTTTTGATTGCCTCTCTTACATAATAAAAGGTTTTACTAACTTATTATAATCGAACACTACGAAAGTTGGCAATTTAAAATAAAGCCAGTACATAGTGGCTGCACACTGATATAGTAAAATTTAAAAAAAATTAATTAGTGATCCCACTTTTGTACCAATTTGAAACAGAATATGTAAAAAAAATGTGTTTTCAACATTTTTTTTAAAGGGTTTTTAAAAATCAGTATTTCTAAATATTGTCTTTATTTGGTAAATTAAAAAAAGATGAATCATGATGAGTGTTGTAACACGACTCTTGTTACATTATTCTATGTTTGATAGAACCAAATAGAACTTAAGTTATGAGCAGATAATAAATTTCATCGTCTTAACAATTCCGTAGCTGTCTTAAGTACAGTTCATAAAGAAGATAAAAAATACGGTTTTATATGTATACCAATAAACTTTATTTTTAACAAAAAAATTGATCAGCACTAGAGTTAAAACGCCGAACAGATGGAAGTAAGTCTCTTCCATAAATGTTTTTGTAATTGTTTAATTTAAAGAACGCGGCAAAATTATATTATTGTCTTTGATGTAATTATTGTGTACCAATAATCTTCGTACTTTAGCGTTTCGTTAACTTTTATAAGTATTTTTATAAGTTGGCGACACTGAATACCAGCAGAATATTACAAAAATTTTATGCGCAATGCAATACAATTAGAACATCTAATTCGATGCTACGCAGGAAAAATTTCACGTTTAATAAAAAAAATGTACATGCATGCATATATAAAAGTTTTATGGGGACGCGCTAGTTAAAGCACTTATGTACACGTCTGTGCCTGACCACTTTATGACGTCATTATAAAGACGTTCTTTTCTAAGACCTCTTTGGACTTTTCACGTCATATATCTTAGTATGACTAGTTATTTACGTCATAATGACGACATTCTGCCGGCTGGGAAATTACTGGTTCTGTTATCTTACACAAAAGAAGCGAGCTGTAGACACATAGTTTATTTACCATCGTTGATAATTTCAGGTTCATAATATTTATGTTTTTTAAAATAACTGTACTTAAAAACTATATTTTTTGACTAATTTTTCAATATGGCTGTCTGCTGTAATATCTTAATATGCAAAAAAAATTTAGATAAATAAAAAGGCCTGACTTAGTGCAAATTACGGTTAACTAAAATTAACTCGTAAACTTGCACTCCACAATGAAACATTTAATTATTTAAATTACATATTTAAAAATATAAAATTATATTGAAACAAATTGGGTTTTTAATACCTTTTACAATTAATGATAAACGATAAATACCTTGCCTAAATTTAAGGCGACGCTTAGTGGAACCTCGAAAGTGATGTCAATATAGCAAGCGGTAAAGGTGACAGGTAAAGCAGTTGCAGAAAAAAAACTTTTTAAGTGGTAGTGGTGACCGGTGGTTAAAACGTTTGATTTTTTTTTAATCGCAATATTGGTAAATTAGAATTATACAACAATACAAGAAACCCACGAGATCAACACAAAAAACCTTGCTTAAAACATGAACTTAACAAAACCGTAAATTACAAAATCGAGTAACTATGTTGACTCTTTAAAATATCATTATACCCTAGTAGCACAAAATATACGTAATATATTAGTAAATAACATCTGGTAAATATTTAAATGTCACACTTTTTAATATTGGCCATTTATTGTAATGCTATATCAATAATTTATATAAAATAAATATATTCTAAATATATGTTTTCGATATATGGTAGACATTAGATGTAGATGTCGTCTCAATATTTGTTTCCAATATATGGGAAATATATCTTTTTAATCTGTTCTAGATGTATCTCACTATTATTTGTGAGATATTTGTAAAATATATACCTACTACATATGTGTATGTTTGTAAATGATATTTAATCTGGTTCTTCTTTGCTACGCATTGTACAGTTTTTATTAAACCGTATTGAAACACTGCAGATATTCTGTAGAAACACGTTTATTTATAAAAATTACACTAACAAAACAAAATTACAAATGAATAAAATATAAACATAAAATCTGTATACATTTTAAATATCTTTAAAAATAAATACACAAAAAAATTGTATCTTAAAATTACTTATTAATATCATCACATATTACATAGGTAGTACATAAATGTTCTAAATCTTGCCAAATATAACGCAACATTAGGATGTCGTCTTGTGATGGCATCTGAAAAAAAAACACACAATTAAGATTTACTCTACAAAGTTGTATTAAAAAATCTACATTTTATAATAATAATTATAAAATGCATTAAAATTATTTAAATTGTTATAAAATATACAGACAAATGGTTGTAGTTTGAATTTTTCAATAAAGAAACTCTATCAAGACATATATTTTGTTTTAAATTTGGTTTACAGAAATATCAACAGCATTATTAATTTAGTTATTATTTTAGATTAGTTTTAAAAGTGCACAAAAGCATTTTCTTGGGATTGCTATTCAAAAAATAAGGTAAATTTGTTGTTTATTAATTATTGATTATAGTTACGTAAATAAAAGCATTTCTCTAATTTAGGTTTCTTATTAGTAATGACCGTTGAAATTTTTTTGAATTATGTTCTGTCAACGTTGAACAGCCAACTAAGCTGTGTTAAAATAAATTATTTAGTAAATGGTTTTTTGCTTTTCTATATTTAAAAAACATGATGCAGAAATAATAAAATTAATAGGCACTTACCTGATTGCACAATTACGTTGCATTAAAAACTCGATATAAAAATTTAAACTTCGCAAAATACAAAAACAATATCTAAATGCATGTTAGTAAAAAAACTTTTCTTATTCTTGTTCAAAGTTTATATAACGGTTTTTGAGTTCAGTACGCAAAAGCAGGTAAATAATACATTTTTTCAATGTTGCAAAGGATTCTAAGAAATTTATTAAAAGCACCTAAAAGGTACTTGTACCTATATACCCGTTTTTAATGCCACAAAAGTATTTGGAAAAGATGACCTTCAAAATCATAAATATACTTGCTAGCATTACTAGTAATTTTACAGCAGAATTAAAATACCTTGTCTAAAATTTCATTGCAGCAAATGTAGTTTATTATTGTAAAATTACTATAGTTCTAGTTATAATGCAATTGGTTTTTCCATTCAATTCAAACGCAGATGTCTCAATTTTATATACTCCTTGTGTAATTTTTTTAATAATTAAATTGCGTTGCTTACAAAATTTTTAGCAGATTACATACTATGATATTGGATTACTTTTTATTAAAATATACGCATATAAAGATAATTTTTAAAATAAGCGTATTTAAATTATGAGAACATTGTGTTAGGGTTTTTAGCAAAAATGAAAAAAAGTTTAAGAAAAACGTTTAACAACTATAAATACATAAATTTAAAAGTACAGTTAAAAAATACGCATAAAAAGTTAGATACTGATTAAACATAAACATTCGCTCTATATATAATTATAATATATATTTTATGTCAGTCAAATTTTGAAAAACATTTGTGACCTTAGAATACACGAACGATATTGTTGGTACATATTTTTAAAACATTGTTTTTATCTAGTCTTACAATATCTAGAATACATTTTTTACATCTTGCAATAAGTATCTAGAATTATGATATTTACCTGATGTCATGTAAACCTTGAAAAAAATTATGAGGTTTTAAAATATATCAATGATATTGTAGGTATATATTTTTAGGATATTAGTATTATACACTTTAACAATATCAAAAATATATCTATTACAGCAAGCAATATTTAGCCGACTTTAAATATTGTACCAAGATCATTAGAATATCGTACATATATTTTGTGCTACTAGGGTAGCAGTTTAAAACGTAATACCGGTACAGGTCGTAAAGATTACTGCCACAACTTTTACCCTTTCTCTATCTATTTCTGTCTACCAATTCATTTTTATACCAATATATACTTGATAAAATTTTGTCAACGCTCACTGTACGCAAAACTACTACGTATAGGTACATAAAAAAAACAAAACAAAAAAGTATGACGTAATTTTCTCATAACTGAAGTAAAAGCATTTCTGAAAAAGGTCCCATAACAAATTTAAACTAAACTGTCTTAATTCAGTAATAATTTAAAAACCAAAACACCTAAAATAAATACCACAAACTGCATTATTTTCAAAGTTTAAATACTAATAAATGTGTTCATATATTAACGGTAAGATGAAAATAAGTTTGAGTTACTAGAAAAAGCAAATTTCATACATTATACAAAAAAATCGAATTTTAGAGCTTATTTTAACTTTATTTGATAAATAAAAAAAATATGAATCATTATGTATACTATATAAAAGTCTTTTCTATATTTGATACAGTGGATTGATAGAACTTATTAAGTTATGAGCAGATAATAAATTGTATGGACTGATGAATTTCCTAAATGTTACTGAACGCAGCTATTATGCTAACATAACCTATTTTGGTACACGAAAATATGTATGAAAAGACAAACACATGTCGAATTTGTTTAGATGAAATAATGGAAACCGAGCAGTATTACATTCTCAATGACGGCAATGACTTAAAGCTACAATTTAAATTGTTGGACGTTCTACCAGAAATTGTAAGTAAAAAGAAGAATCTTGTTTAACCTAAAACTTTTTTACAGGACTTAAAGCTCACCGCAAATCCGATAGCTTGTAACCAATGTATGATCACAATTGAGGAGATACATGAATTTAAGCAACTGTGCATACAAACTGAAACAACTGTAAAAAAACCACGACAAATAGAAACTATCAAGAACGACTTAGTTCATGATAGCATTCAAGTGTTTTTATGTCCCGAGGAATTTTTACAAACAGAATTGTATTATTGCTACAATTGTGACTTCAAGACTGACAAGAAGACAATTTTAGTTCAACATATGCAAAAACCATTCAAATGCAATATATGTGATTACTGCAGTACCACCAAATCGAATTTAAAAATGCATATGCGTTTGCACACTGGTGAAAAACCATTTAAATGTAATATATGTGATTATTGTTCCAGCCAAATGGGAAGTTTAAAGACCCATATGCTTCGACATACTGGTGAAAAACGATTTAAATGTGATATATGTAATTATTGCAGTACTACCAAGTCGAATTTAAAAAAGCATATGCGTTTGCACACTGGCAAGAAACTATCTAAACGTAATATATGTGATTTTTATAGTACCACCAAGTCTCATTTAAAAGCTCATATGCATAAGTACACGAGTGAAAAACCAATTAAATGCAATATATGTAATTACTGCACTGTTAGCGTGTCGCATTTAAAAAGGCATATGTGTAAGCACACTGGTGAGAAACCATTTAAATGCAATATGTGTGATTACTGCAGTTTGACTAAGTGTGACTTAAAAATTCATATGCGTAAGCACACTGGTGAAAAACCGTTCAAGTGCAATATATGTGATTACTGCAGTACCACTAAGCGAGAATTAAACATGCATATGTGTAAGCACACTGGTGAAAAACGATTCAAATGCAATATATGTGATTATTACACTGTTCACATAGCGGATTTAAAAAGGCATATGCGTCAGCACACTGGTGAAAAACCATTTAAATGCAATATATGTGGTTATTGCAGTACGACTAAGTCGAATTTAATAACGCATATGCGTCAACACACTGGTGAAAAACCATTTAAATGCAATATATGTGATTACTGCAGTACCAGTGTGTCACATTTAAAAAATCACATGCGTACGCACACTGGTGAAAAACCATTTAAATGCAATATATGTGATTACTGTTCCAGCCAAATAACAAGTTTAAACAGGCATATGCTTCGGCATACTGGCGAAAAACCATTTAAATGTAATATATGTGATTACTGCTGCATTACCAAACAAAATTTAAAAACTCATATGCTTTTACACACTGGTGAAAAACCATTTAAATGCAATATATGTGATTACTGCACCACCACCAATTTTTCTTTAAAAGGTCATATGCGTAAGCACACATAAGAAAAAGAAAAAAGAATTGTAGAATGATACAGGTTTTTCTAGTTTCTCTACTTTGCTTTGATTTACATTATTTTTGAATCGAGATTGTAATTAGGAATGTGTTAACTATCCAAAACCGTACCGAACTCGAACTAATAGTTACAGTTAATTGCACCTTTTTGTAATTGTAATTCAGATATCAATTATAATTTAGATTAGTTGTTATTTCAGGAAATGCTAAATTTAATTGACTAATGCAAAGTCAAACTGTCTCATAGATTTTACATTGGTTTTCTTGTATTAAAATACATAAATAAATTAATCCGGCGCGTTTGTTTTTTCTTAGTCTGATTTAAATTTAATTGTAGTACAAAAAAATTGAAAGTTCATTGGATTGACTTTTTTTTGTAAATTTTGATTCAAGAAAAAATATCTGTGGGGCAGTTTTGTACCTATATCATACTATACATCAAATTTTTTGTTCAAATGTATTCTAACTTCAAAGTAAATACAAAATAATTTAGCTCCCTACTATAAAACCTCATCCAGATAGAATTTGTGTATCTGTATTGTGGTAGTGCAGTAGTGAGAAACATTAAAATTAGTGTAAAACATCAGCGCACGATCTGGAAACAAATCTATTATAGGTATGCGTAAATACTGCAAAGCTATGGATGTGGTAAGCTTGCATGGTAAAAGTGAACAGCTAGATAGCTTTTGCACTACCGTCGTACAATACTACTACCCTTACAATTGCACTAATTCTATCTGAATGTGGTTTAAGACATCTATAGCCAAAGCCACAACATGATGTGGAGTTGTGATCAAATATCCAGTGACAAGTGATAAATTATTTGCAAGTGTTAGTTGTTTCTTTATTAAATATCAAGTATAAGATTTATAGTGTTTGTTGCGTTTTGGTGTCTTAAAATTAGTTTTATGTATAATAATCGAATTTTAAAATCTTTATAATTGCCGTTAGGCGTGGAACGATATTTTACATTTTCGTAATTTAATATCGTCGGTTTGCTTATCACTTTTGCGCGTGTGGCTGTAGTCATAACATTGATTGTTGATTTTAGTTTCTTAAACTATTTTATCAGTGTTTAATCATATAAATCTGTTCGTAATTAAATTTTGAGCTATGTAAATAATAAGCGAACGAACAATGGCAACAAAGATACTGTTAAAAGTCGTCGGTTTAAGGGGGGGGGGGGGGTTTCACATAGCTTGAGTGTAGAAAACCTCGGTTTTGCACTTTTTTCAATTATACATTCAATCTTGGAATAAAACATACTGCATTCTAAACACGTTATTTAATAGACCATTATATCTGGAATTTCTGATTTACTTAAAAAAACCTTAGTAAACATTGGCATTATTGGTATATAAATATAGTTAATTTAAAATTAATGAAAAATTAAATATAATGGAAGACTGTTGCAGCATTTAAACGTTCCGTCTCAATTTCAGGCAGTTTTATCAATCGATTCTTCCTTTAATTATTTACGTTAGCTTTTTTTGCAAGCATCAAAAGAATGTTAATGAAACTCGGAGTATCGATATGTATCGGAGTATGGATACGTATAGAAGTATCACTACGTTCGAAATATCGAAACCTATTGGAATATTGCTACGTATCCGTAAATATCAATGTGTCTGTGTAGTAGATTTTTTGAAATTTAAGCTAAAAATACACTTATAATTTTAGAAAAAAAATTGTTAATTAAGGTCATTATTAGAAAGACAAAGTCAAAAACTAATCATTTATATTTAAACGATGACATTTTTATACGTTACAATACTTTTCGTTTTCTTTTTTTATAATAAAAGCATTTTGAAACTAGGGACATGAGCGCACAATGTCAATAATATTTGTTGAAAAGTAAAATTATAAATTTTATAATTAATAAATAATTGTTTAAAATATTGTTGGGTTTTGTTTTTTTTATATATCGAATTATCGATACGTTTTTATAAAATATCGATACGAGCTTGTGGTTTGCATCGACGTATCGTTACGCCCGACGTATGGATATATCGATACGACACTGGACTAGTTATGAGTGTTGCCGTTTTGTTAAATTTGTCGTTTTTTACGAAATTTCAGTATTTACACTTGTTTTACTTAAAAATAATTAATTAGTGATCCCATTTTCACCCAATTTGAAACACAGAATATATATGTATGTAAAAGAAAAGCATGTTTTCAACATATGTATAAACTCAGTATTCTTAATTTTGACTACATTTGGTAAATATTAAAAATTATCAATCCAAAAGTTTTATAACGAGTTTATTTACATTTTCTATGTTTGATAGAACTTAATTTATGAGCAGATAATAAATTTCATCGGTTTAACAACTCCCTAAATGTTACTGAACGCAGCCATTATGTTTGCTCTTGCCCTAACCTCTTGCCACTCTTGCGTTCAAAAATTTATAACCTATTTTGGTACATAAAAATCGAAAATATGTGCGAAAAGACAACAAATACTTGTCGAATTTGTTTACATGAAATAGTGGAAACCGAGCAGTATTACATCCTCAATGATGGTTATGACTTAAAGCTGCAAGCTAAGTTGTTCGACATTCTACCAGGAATTGTAAGTAGAAAGTAGAATCAACTAGTTAACATCGAGTACTGTAAAACTTTCTTACAGGACTTAATGCTCACCTCAAATCCGATTGCTTGTAACCAATGCATTATCACAATTGAGGAAATATATGAATTCAAGCAACGGTGTCTTCAAACTGAAACAACTGTAACAAAATTACGACAAATACCTCATGTTAATGTCTTAACTGATATTAAAAGAGAGACTATCAAAATCGAGTTGATTGATGACAATATTCAAGTTGAACCTGCAGATTTGAAAGTTAATAGCAGTGACTGTTTGGAAATCAATACAGATGTGTTTTTATGTGCCGAGGAACCTTCAAAAACAGAAGTGTATTATTGTTCCAACTATGACTTCAAGACTAACAATAAAGCAATTTTGGCTGAACATATGCAAAAACTATTTAAATGCAATATATGTGATTATTGTAGTACCACCAAATTGAGTTTAAAAAAGCATATACGTCAGCATGCTGGTGAAAAACGATTTAAATGCAACATATGTGATTACTGCAGTATCAACAAGAGTGGTCTAAAATTACATATGTACAAGCACAAAGGTGAAAAACCATTTAAATGCAATATATGTAATTACAGCACTATTCACACGTCTCATTTAAAAATTCATATGCGTAAGCACACAGGTGAAAAACCATTTAAATGTAACATATGTGATTACTCCGGTACCAGCATGTCGCTTTTAAAACTACATATGTGTAAGCACAATGGTAAAAAACCATTTAAATGTAATACATGTGATTACTGCACTATTAACATGGCAGATTTAAAAAAGCATATGCGTATGCACACTGGTGAGAAACCATTTAAATGCAATATATGTGATTACTGCTGTGCTGCCAAGTCAGATTTAAAAAAGCATATGTGTACGCACACTGGTGAAAAACCATTTAAATGCAATATATGTGATTATTGTAGTACCACCAAGTCGAATTTAAAAACGCATATGCGTCAGCACACAGGTGAAAAACCATTTAAATGCAATATATGTGATTATTGCAGTACCATTGTGCCACATTTAAAAAATCATATGCGTACGCACACTGGGGAAAAACCATTTAAATGCAGTATTTGTGATTACTGTTGCAGCCAAATGGGAAGTTTAAACAGACATATGCTTCGGCACACTGGCGAAAAACCATTTAAATGTAATATATGTGATTACTGCTGTACCACCAGTTTTTCCTTAAAAAGCCATATGCATAAGCACACAAATGAAAAAGAAGAATTGTAATACATGTTTCTCTATTGCACTTTAATTTGCATTATTTATTAATAAAGATCGTGTTTTGAAGGTGGTTGAGTGAGGACGTGTTTAATAGTATTGCGGAGTTTTGTGTAATTTAAAGTGATTTACAGCAATTAATTGAAGTGTGCGTGTTGAGGATTGTGAAGTTAAAGAAATGATTAGAAGTACAGTTTTAATGTGAGTAGTAAATAAGTACATTAAAATTATGGATAAGAAGATATAGGTGGCTCAGATAACGTGTGCGAATACGAGCGGATATCGCGGACTAGTGTAAAGGTCAAGCGCGCGCTGTTGATAACAGTGAAGTACAAACTTTTATTTATATACTGTTTCTAATATTTGTGGCGGGCTTTAATTAAATACAATTAGAAAGAATCCTATAACAATAAATTTTAAAAAAAATAATAAAGAAAAAAAAATTAAATAAATAACTAAATTAAAAAAATAATATATAAATAAATAAATAAGTAATAAAAAAAGGGGGAAAGGGATGAATAAGAGAGGGAGAGAGAAAGAGGAAAAAGAAAGGCAACAAATATTTGAAAGAGGAAAGAAAACAATAAGATCACCAGACATTAAAAAGATATCGGAGGAGAGCGAAGGAAAAACCTCAAGAACAGAAGGAGGAAGGAAAGAAATGGAGGAGTTAAAAGAATTAATGAGAGAAATGATGAAACAGATGGAAGAAAATATGCAAGGAATAAGACAAGAAATCAAAGAAATGAAAAAGAAATGGGAGAAAGAGAAAAGAAGTGGGAGAAAGAAAAAGAGAAACTGGTGGAGAGAATAGAAAAACTGGAGAAAAAAAGCGGAAGACGAGGAAAGATGGAAAAGAAAGAATAATATTGTGATAAAGGGGTGGAGAAGTGAAAAACCACAAAAAGATTTAGCAGTGATGCTGGAAGAAAAATTAAATGTAAAAGTAGAGGTGAAAAAAAGTGACAGTAATAAACAAAGAGAAGAAAAATGAGATGGTGGTGGCGGAAATCGGAGGTTGGGAGGAAAAACAGAAGGTAATGGCGGAGAAGAAGAAATTAAAGAATACAAGAATATATATAAGTCACGATTTGACATGGGAGGAAAGAAGAGTGCAAGGAGAAATAATGAACATAGCGGTGGAAAAAAGAGCGGAAGGAAAAAGAGTATGGGTAGGGTACAGAAAAATTGAGATAGACGGAGACAGATACATATGGAACGACAAGGATAGGGAACTGAGCAGAGAAAGAGGAGAGAAATTGGGGGACCAAAAGGCAAAAAACTAAAGGGGAAAGGGGGTGGTAAAGGAGAGAAAGTTGACGAAATGGCAAAGAAAAGGAATAATCAGAGATGGAAATGGAAAAGAAAAAGAAGGAACAAAAAAAAAAGTAAGGAAGAAGCACAGGAGGAGGTGAGTGAGCTGAAAGTATTGTTTTGGAACGTAGCGGGAATAAAAAACAAGGAACATGATTTCTGGAAGTACATCAAGGAACAGGATGTAGTGGGATTACAGGAAACATGGATGGAAGAAAAAGAATGGGAGTGATGGGAAAAAGAGTTGCCGGTGGAATTTGAGTGGGTGGTGCAACATGCAGAAAGAGAAAAGAAAAAAGGGAGAGCAAAGGGGGTATAATAACGGGAATAAGAAAAAAATGGTTGAGCCAGGAAAAGAAAGAGAAAGTGCAACAGAGAAGAGGAGTTGTAGAAAGGAACATACAGTGGGGAAAAACAAAAATAAAAGTAGTGACGGTGCATAGCAGTAGAATGAAAGAGACAAGGAAAAACATAGAAGAGATGATAGAAGAAAGGGAAGAGGGATTGATAATAGTAGGAGGGGACTTCAACGCAAGAATAGGGGAAGAGGGGGGAATACAAGAAAGAAAAGTGACGGGAAAGAGACAAACAAACGACAAGGTGATAAATAAAGAGGGAGAAGAACTGCTGGAATTGTGCAACGAAAAAGGGTGGGAAATAATGAACGGGAACAGAGAAGAAGATGGAAAGGGGGAATTTACGTACATAGGAGGAATGGGAGAATCAATAATAGATTTTGTAATGACAAATGAGGAGGCCGCAGAAAAGGTAAAGACATTTAAGGTGGGAGAAAAGGTAGAGTCAGACCATCAACCACTGGAATTGACAATGGAAGGAAGGGAAAGAGAAGAGAGAGAGGAAGAGGAGAAGTACATAACTAAAAAAAAGTTGACAGAAGAGGGTATAAAAAGATATAAAGAGAGAATAGGGAAAACGGTATGGATAGGGAAGGAATTACAAGAAAGTGTAGAGGAAATGAGAGAGATGATGGAGAAAGCAACAGAGAGAGTCAGATTTAGAAAATGGAAGGGGAAGAAAACAGGATGGAAGAAATGGTGGGATAAGGAATGCAAGGAAGCAAAAAAAAATGCAAGAAGAACATTAAGACAGTGGAGAAAAGGGAGGAAAGAAAAAGAAGAATACAAAGAAGCAGTAAAAATATACAAAAAAATGCGACAGAAAGAAGGAAGAAAACAAAAAGAAACAAGAGGAGCAGATCAAAGGAATAAAAGCGGAAGAAGATGTATGGAAGTACCTAAAGAAACAGAGGAAAAAAACATGACGGCAAAGGGAATAAAAATTAAAGAATGGGAGATATATTTTCGGAACCTGTTGGGAGGGGAAGAACAAAAGCAGAAAAAAGAAAAGACGCGGTAGTAAGACAAGAGGAAGGAGAAAGGGATAGAATAAGTGAAGGAGAAGTAATGGAGGCGATAAAGAATATAAAAAAAGGAAAGGCGACAGGAGAAGATGGGATACAAGGAGAAGAGTGGATATACGGGGGAGAAAGTGTAGCAAAAAGGATGACGGAAATACTAAACAAAATATGGAAAGGGGAAGAATTCCCAGAGAGATGGAGAGAGGGAATAATATGCCCAATCCATAAAAAAGGCGAAAAAAAATAAAGTCAAGAATTATAGAGGGGTAACATTATTGAGCACGGCGTACAAAGTGTACGCGACAATACTGCAAGAAAGACTACAGAAGGAAATAGAGGAAAGAAGTTTGGTACCAGACGGACAAGCGGGATTCAGAAAAGGAAGAAGGGCGATAGACAACATATATATACTGAAACACTTAGCAAATAAAGAACTAGAAGAAAAAAGAGGGAAAATGGTGGCACTATTCGTAGATCTAAAAGCTGCTTTTGACAAAGCGAATAGGGAAAAGCTGTGGGAATATATGAAAAGAAAAAAAATAAATGAAAGATTAATACAAAGAATAGAGGAAATCTACGAAGAAACGAGGAGCAGGGTTAAAGTGAATGGGGAAGAGAGTGAGAAATTCATCACAAAGAGAGGGTTGAGGCAGGGATGTCCACTGAGCCCAAGCCTGTTCTCAGTATATACGGGGGATCTGGAAGAGACAATGAGAGGACAACAGACAGGAGGGATAGTGGTAGGGAAAGCTAAGGTATGGTCGTTGGCGTATGCGGATGACATAGTGCTGGTGGCTAAGGAGGAAAAGGAAATGAAACAGATGATGAAAACGCTAGAAAAATATATGAAAAAAAAAGAAATGGAAGTAAACACGGAGAAAACAAAGATAATGATATTTAGAAAAGGAGGGGGAAAAGAAAAAGAGAGGAGTGGAGATGGAGTGATGAGAAAGTGCAACAAGTGAAGGAATTTACATACCTGGGCTACACGATGAAACAGGATAATAAAGAGGAGAACACATAAAGGAAAGGGTGAAGAAAGGAAACAGGCTAATAGGACAAGTCTGGGGTGTGGGGAAAGAGTATTCAAGATGGATATGAAAAAAAGAAAATTGTTGTTTGAAAAATTAATAAAGAGGGTGGTAATGTATGGAGCGGAAATATGGGGCTGGAAGGAGTGGAGGGAGGTAAAGGGGCTACAGGAAAAATACTGGAGATGGGTGTTAGGATTGGACAGGGATACAACGGGGTATATTGTGAGAGAGGAGGTACAGATAGAAAAAATAAGGGTAGAGACAGGAAAAAGAGCAATAAAATACGAGGAAGAAATGAGGGAAAGAACAGATTGCAAAATTCTGCAAGAATGTTGGAAAGAGATAAAGGGAGGGAAAGTGAAGTACGGGCAGGAGAACAGAGAAGAGTATTACAAAAGAAACGGGTACGCGAGTGAAGAGGTGGAGAGATTAAGAGAAGAGGGAGTAGGGATAAGGGAAGAAATAATAAGGAGAGATAGAGACATCGAAAAACAAGAAAGATGGACAAAGATAAAAGAGTGCAGATATAATAGGAATTATAAAGACATCAAGGGTGAAGGAGTGCCGGAATATTTAAAAGATAGAGAGATTAAAAGCAACAAAAAGAAAAAAATGGTAGCAAGGTTCAGTTGTGGCAACGAGGAGTTAGGGAACAAATATTGGAAAGAAGAACCAGAAAAGTTGTGCAGGCTATGTGGAGAAGAAACGGAAGACCTTAACCACATGAGGCAGAAATGCAGGGAACTAAGAGAAGAGGTGATGAAGATAGAGGAAATCTTAGATGAAAACGGAAAAGGAGCGGAATGGATGGAGGAAGTATGGAACAGGAGGAAAAAGTTAAGGGGGGAGAAGGGATAAGAAAATGTATTAGATATGTATATATAGCACGATCAAATTTGTAAGCCAAATGGCAACGAATAAAGTTAAACTTATCAATAAAGATTGTAATTAGGGATGTTTGAACCTTCGAAATTTTCGAACTTGAACTAATAGTTTTACACCTTTTCCCATTGTAATTCAGACATTAATTATACTTTAGATTTGTTAATTTTATCTCTGGAAGTATCTAATGTAATTGACTAATCAAAAATACTGTCTTATAGATTTAACTAGTTTTTCCTGTAATAAAATACATAGATACAGTAACCCGTTAAAATTTATTTAAGATCCAAATAATTTTGTATTTCAGAAAAGTGATTACGTTATTAAAATGTTAAAACATATCTATATCATAATCTACATCAAACTTTGTGTTTAAATGTACTCTAATTTTAAAGTATATACTAAACAATTTACTAGCGCATCTATAGCCAAAGTCACAACAAGATGCGCACAGCTATTATAAATTAGAAAACACATATTCAACTAAATACTGATTTAATTCGAATTTTATTATAGGTTATTAAAAATAAGAAAATAAATAGTGTGGTAGAAAATTTGAAGATAGCATCTACATCAAAATATCTGACGAATAGTAGAAAAAATCAAACAAATTTAACATTGTTATAAAATTAAAAACAGAATCTGGAAAATATCTTTGCAGAAAAATTTAGTTTTCAAGTTTACTACGCATTTATTTGTTGTTATACTCGGAAAAAATTTATACTCATAAATAGAGAAAGAGGAAGAAATGCATTTAGCAGAAAAATATTAGGTTAATTGATGTAACGCAATTAGTTGATTTGAAAATTTGTTAGAGGTATTTAATTGGAATCTAAACATTTTTTAGAGAAACACATTTGTGAAAAAATTGGTAAAAGTTTGAAATTTCAAAATAAAAGTGAATTAAAATTTAAACAAAAATTCTTCTAAAAGTTAAGACCAAAAGTAACATGCTTTCAAAAACATATAAATTTTGAATTTTTGTAATGATTGACAAGCAATTTTTGTAATGCTTTAAAAGATTTAAAAAAATTACAAACGATTTTTAATTCAATATCAAGTTGTAAAAAGAATCAATGTTATGGTAATTGATAAAGGTTATTATGAAAAAAAAACACAAATCAAAACCCAACAATATTTTAAACAATTATTCATTAATTATAAAATTTAAAATTTTACTTTTCAACAAATATATTATTGACATTGTGCGCTCATGCCTCTAGTCTCAAAATGCTTTTATAATAAAAAAAAGAAAACGAAAACTATTGTAACGTATAAAAATGTCATCGTCTTAATATAAACTATTAGTTTTTGACTTTGTCTTTCTAATAGTGACCTAAATTAACAACTTTTTTTCTAAAATTACAAGTATATTTTTTGCTTAAATTTCAAAAAATGTACTACACTGATACATTGATATTTAGATACGTATTGGGTATACCGAGTACCGGTACATGTCGATATTTCGATACGTAGCGATACTTCCCCAATCAACAAGGAAACATTTTTGAAATGTTTTTTTCAACGTTTTACAAAAGATATATTTACATTTTTAAAAACATTGCAAAAACGTCTTAATGGCCAGAATTACGTTGCAAAGTCAATATTAGAAAAACATTCTAAAAACGTTTAAAAAATATTATTTATAATATTATTTATATATATTTATAATATTTTACAAATGTTACATTAATGTATAAAAAATGTATAATCAACGCTTTTTTTTAATATTGCAATATGCTTAAGAGCAGTTCTACAATCATGATATAAATGTAAGTTTAGTTATACTTGCTTTAATTTTAAAATACTGACATATTTGGCTGTCAGTTTTATTTATACTAACCAATAACACAGCCAATAACGACAGCATTTTACAATCAAACTAAGTATTACCAGTATTACTTAACTGACATTTATACCATTATTATAGAACCAACCCTAAAATGCTTACAAAAGATAAATAATCCCAGCAAACATTTTATTGATGGGCCTTTAATGGCTGAATGTCCGCTAGTCGATTATGCGTAGGGCGGGCCTTTAACAGAATTCCACATTGGCCCGCCATCAATAGGAGACTGCGGCCGCCAGACGGGCCAGTGTATTAGTGCCAGCAATCGCCCATAGTTAAATCTACTAATAGCCGCTACTATGCCGACCAATCGCCGCTCACAAAAACTAGCAAAAATTGTATTTAAAACATTTATTATATTTTACGAAATTAATTAAAAACTAACTTTACGGATATTATAAACAAAACATTTTAATCGAATTAATATTCTCGGTCCCTTTACTAACATCGCGCCTTCTGTTCCTCCCATCATTTCTATCTATTGCAGTCCTCAGACAGCCTTTAATTACAGTTTCGACTGCCTGTTGGGTAGCATCTTTGCTAAACTTATTTTTTCTTATGACTCCTGCATATAATTAGGTAATAAGTTTAATTATAAAAGTAAAACCAGTCTCTACCTACCAACAATAAAATCTATAACGTTGTTTAAGTGCTTGAAATCTGGTTTCTTATTTTTTCCACACCAGTTATACAATTTTGCCCAACAGTTTTACTCAACAAACGCCTAGTTGTATCTATTACATCTTTCCCTCCAATAAGCTGACAAAAAGAAACCTAAAAAAGTGATAAAAATAACATTTTGCTGTCAACAAGTAACCACAATTGTTACGAGAAAATTCAAGCGGAAAATCAACCTCAAATATGAGGTTATGTGTTGTTCCGTGACTTCGCGTGAAGTTATGAAATTCTTTAAATTTAATGAAAAAATGAAACTCACCTTTTTTGAACGTTAATGGTTTTAGAACCTGCGACCATTTCCCATCAAGTCTGCTGAATTTTTTTTATTACAACAAATTTAAAACAACCACTGAATTGCTTTCGGAAAAATTTCTAACCAATCACTGAAAATAAGAACCCTAATTGTAACTAAAAAATTTACTTTATTTTTACTTATTTACCGAAATTTCACTATTGCATAATTATCTGTATCACATAATTGAAACTGTTGTTTTAATTTTTATGAAAAATTCATGCACTGTACTTTGACATATGTTATGTGGTTTTGACCAGAGCTGGGCAAGTTACTTTGTAAAAGTAGTTAACTACTAACTAAAGTTACTACTTTTTAAAAGTAGTGTAAGTTACTAACTACTAACTACCATAAATCGAAAAGTAGTTAGGTTACTAACTACTCAACGGTTGTATTCTAAAATATAAGTTATTTTTTTCAACTACTTGAAGAAAAAGTTCTGAGACGATTTATGTTATACCACTTTAAGTCATATAAACATAAGTACCTATAGACACTGAATTATTATTACATTAAAGAAGACAAAGTAAATTAATCACGCTCACACGAAAACAATAAAACCTATTATCATGTATTTTATTACAAATTCTCAAAAAAAAATTAATAAAATAAACCTTTAAAAAACAGAACTTAAAGTAATAAACTGATTGTGGTATTCGATATTCATTTCCTTTTCATAAAACTAACTTTCCAAAAAGAGCATCAGCCAATGCATTTCTTTTGGGCGAATTTATGAGTGGAAAACGAAAATAATCGCTCGACAGCGCCGATTAAAATTAAATTAAAATTATACTGTGTCCAATGAACATTTTTTAATAATCTTATCATCATCTTACATAGATATATGAATTCTGTTATCTTCCAGGTGTTTTAACAGTTCTACTTCTATTCTTCTCGTTTTGTGAGCATGTTCATTCTCAGTATCAAAAAGAAATATGTAACTTTTTAGACAAACCACGTTCATCAAAATCAAAAAAATCTTCATTTTGTAATACTTTGTTTACGTTTAGATCAGTGGCATTTAACATTTTGAAACAATTTAGGTTTGCTGCATTTACAACAATTTTTTGAATAGTCTTTACATCCATGTTTATTTCTGCGTTAGCGTTTATCACTTGAATGACACGTTTTACCTGCAAAACTGCAATGCAAGCTGAATAATTGTTGCAATTCCATATAATTGAAGCCGCTAATAAAGTAGTTTAATTACTAGTAAAGTAGTTAAGCTATTATCAATGTAGTTTAACTATTTTTGTAGTTAAAAAAGGGTAGCTAACTACTTTTTAAATACAATTACACCAAAAAAGTAACTTATTCTAACTACAGTTACATTATGAAATTAAAGTAACTTGAATATGTAGAATACAACTAACGTCAACAATAAAGTAGTTAGATTAGTAGCTTAACTACTTTGTAGTTAACTACTGCCCAGCTCTGGTTTTGACTAACATCAGCGGGCCAGCGATGCATTGATACACAACATGTTATTGTGTGCACACAATCTAAAATTTACTTATATTTAATTTAGCATTTTAGCCATTAGTGGCCTGCTTATGGGCTGCCGACAATTATACATGTAGTTTTTCCATCTAATATTTTGCGGCGGCCCGTTGATAGCATGCCGTTGCCATCAACCGGCCAGCATTGCCGACAAGAGTCCGCCTGACAGCCGTCAATCTCATGTTTACTGGGATACAATATTCGTGCACTCTAATACTTCAATTGGCTGTAAATGCATTTGGTGCCTATAACAAAAATTAACACATTAACATAAAAGTAAAACAAACATTATTCATGTAATTACTTTATATTAATTGAAATAATTATAATAATGCTCACAAAAGGTTCCAATTAATGAAAGATTTTTCTATTTCATGGATAGGATCCTTCGGAGTGGAAAAATGGCAACAATAAAAACAACCTTTATCTGTTGTTAAGGTCTGAACAATAAAGGTTGTTTTTATTGTTGCCGTTCCTCCACACCGAACTAACAACCCACACAGCACGCGAGATGCAATGGATATACATATTTATCCATATAATATCCATTGATGTACATCCGTAGTTTAATATCCAGTGTATATGCACCTTATATACATTCATGGATATCTGTGAAATAGGATTATCTTAAGTGTTATAAGTGTTATGTTCGGAAACATTTTTTTTTATGTATCATGTTACATAATCTTGTGAGTTGCTATTTTTTATCAAAATTATTTAGAAATAATTAAATTCTCTAAAATTTAACATTTGTAGTAAATATTTAACATGCAACAACAAATTTAATGAAAAATTGAAAAAGTAAAAAAAAACACTTGGCGCGGTTTAATTTAAACTTTCTTCGTTGTTCGTTTGTTTTCGCCAAGGTCAAGGTTTTCGCGTATTGCACACTGTTGCACACGCAAACTTTTTGGCTTTTTGTTTAGCTTGTATTTATCGTATGCAAACCATTTTGTGCTTTAAAATTTCGAAAAAATTGTGCTTGTTTTTCATCATTTAGGATGGATTAACAAAATAAGTAAGTATTAAATTCAAATATAAATTATTTCTTAATAATAAGTATATAACCTAAAAACTAACACGTTTTCGCACAAATATAAAATGACTTTGGAATTTGTAATCTAAGAGCCAGTTTGTAAGTTATCTACAATTTCTGAATTCATTATTCTTATTGCTGAGTTGTATTTAATTGAAATTTTTTTTTAGATCGATTCAATCTACTTTGTTGGATGAAAAGATACACCAAACGAGACATGTTTTAACCAAGTAATTGGTCTGGATCAAGCAAAACAAATTTGTAACAATATTTTAAATTTCATTTATGGTAAGAGAGGCTTCAAAGTATTTTATAGTTTATAGGTTAAAACTTAAAACATTAACTTTATATGTATATTAACGTAATGTGATTTCAAGTTCATTACTGCCAAACTCGACTTTCATGTTGTATTTTATTTCACGACTATTTACAAAGCAATTCTTTATAATTACTTCAAAAACTTCAAAATTTAGTTTAGAAATTGCTAAAAAAGTGCATAAGTTATTTGAGTAGCATTACAATGTAATTTTTATTTTACAGTATCCATAAGAAAAAATTCAAATTGTGGTGCAGCTTTACAACACGCAATAAACACCAGGAGTAGTGGGTACGAAAGACGCCAATAAACATAAGCACAGAATGAATGTAAATAGGTGTTTTATATTTTTTAAATTTTTTTCAGTACATATATGGACATTGTATGTTAAGTTTCCAAATTGTTTTATTGATTAAATTAAAAATGATAATACCATTGTATGCATTTAATTTGTGTTAAGTTGCTAACATTGCCAATGCTTTTAAAATTGCGCACTATTTATGTGATGGCAAAGTACATATTATATTGCACAGATTTCACTGACATTCTGCATTTAACTTGTATTAATATACATAACTTGCCGATATTGGTTCGATGCAATTTCTGCATTGGCAAGATTCATCCGGCAATATATCGGCCGGTGTGTCACCTGGTTACCGGCAGTGTACTTCATTTTAGTACATTACCAGCATTCTGAGTGCCGGCTAAGGAGTACATTGCCAGTACAGATGTGTTTATTGGGTAAAGACAAGGTATTTTTGCATATTTGAATTTACTTTTGCTGTACATTAATCTAGTAAGTATTTGGATTCCTATAATATAAATAATGGATAAAAGCTCTAGAAAAATGAGAGAATGTGTAAATACAAAAGTTCGATTGTGTTTGAGTGAAAATGAACAAGTGGTCATATTTTCTGTGGACCAACCGGAGTTGTTGCATCTGAAAAATATCACTATTGGCATTTTGTATTGACTTTATTTGACGTGTGGCCATATTTTTTGTTAATATATAGATATGCACATCTATTTTACCTACATATGAAGGTTCTATAAAAAAATGAATGTTTATTATACTTTAATTAAATGTTCATTGAACCTCCATATGTATGTATTTTGTACGTTCATATGACTGTTCAATATATCTCCATATGGATGTAAAATGTTTATCCACCTGGAGGTCCTATGGACATACTATGAAGATCTTTCCGTGACGGAATGATATATCCAATGGACCTCCATCCTTGCTCCATAATATTAAATATGGATGTTCGATGCACCTCCGGTATCCATGGTTGGTGTGTACATTTCATATTCAATGGATATGCTTGTGCTGTGTGGGAATCCAAGATTTTGAAAGTTTGTACACACAAAATAATGCTGCATTAATATCGAAAAACATTACATACCAAGATTAATTGGTTATTGTGCACGTTCAAATCTCCAATTTGGCCAACATCATATCAATTTGATAACCTTAAAACATCAGAAAGAATGGAAATCATGAAGTACATAGAATGAACGTTTTAGTGTACCAATGCTGTAACAAATAACATTATACTTCAGCAAAACTGCTTGCAACAAAAGAAATAAATACAAACGTACCATCATAATAAATGCTGATTTATACTAAAAGTATCTATTTGAGTTTCACTAGAACGCAAATTAGAAAACGATTAAACTGATACACTAACAATACATTACACAGCATAGCGAGTAATACCATGGAAATTATTGATTCGTTGAAGCTTAAAATATAATACAATTAAATATACAAAATCGCCATTTTTTCACGCAGATAGTGGTACGTGCTGGTACTTTGCGCAAACGCAGTTATTAAGTACTTAATTCAAATTTGCAAGAAAGTTTTTAGAAAAACGAAAAGGTTTAATATGTATATTTATTAATAATATGTAACAAAATTTTATATAATTGTGTTTTTGTTACAATATATAAAAGAAAAAAGTGTATAGGTGAAAGCAAGCAAAAGTATAATTTCTAATAAAGTAAAAACGTTTTTTATGTTACTAAAAAATGTTTTAGAAAACATTTTTTAAATATTTCAATATCAATGTTTAAATGAAATATTTTTAAAACGCAACATAAATATCTTTTTGAAAAACATTTCGACTATTTTTAAACGTTGTAACGTTTTTAAAACATGAAAAAAACGTTTCCTTGCTGATTGGGTCAATACGTATCGATATTTCGATAGGTATCGATATTCCGTATCGCCCAGCACTACTTATAAACACAAATAACTAATAAATTTGAAACTGTATGTCATTAAATCAGGTTTCAATTTACACCACAGTGGCGCTGCCATCTTAATCGAGATTACTTATAGAAGAAATAACCAAAAATAACCAGAATTACATGGAAGGAAACGCATATTATTAGAACAATTGCATGGCGAATTGCTTAAAAAATTGCATGATATGAATAGAAAAAAAATTTTGTTGCAGCATGAAAATTGCACAAAAAGTTTGAATCGCTTTAATACGGGCTTAATGAGATGGCAGTGTTCAGGTACTGATTACAAACATCTAGCTACCACTACTAAATATTTATTATACCTCATTGTTACCACTTAATGTAACTGAATGCAGCCATCATTTTTACATTCTTATGACGACGTATTTTGTTTGTTATTTTGTATATTTTGCAGTATTTTGTTACATGAAAATATGGAAAATATATGTGAAAAGACAAACACTTGTCGAATTTGTTTAAATAAAATAGCGGAAACCGAACGTTACTACTTTCTCAATGACGGTAATGACTTTAAGCTACAATCTAAGTTGATAAACGTCCTACCAGAAATTGTAAGTAGAACTAACTAGATTCTATCGAGTAGTGTAAAACTTTTTTATAGGACTTAAACATCACCCTAAATCCAATTGCTTGTAACCAATGCATGATAACAATTGACAAAATACATAAATTTAAGCAACTGTGCATTGAAACTGAAACAACTGTAAGAAAATTACAACACATACCTCATAACGATATTAAAAAACAAACTATTAAAACGGAGTTGGTTGATGATAACGTTCAAGTGGAACTTTCAGATTTGGAAATCATCAGCATCGACTGCTTGGAAATGAATACGGATGTGTATGTATGCTATGAGGAACCTTCAAAAACAAAACCGTATGATTGTTACAATTCTGACTTCAATACTGATAAGAAAGCGACGCTTATTCAACATAACAATGAGTGCAATTATAAAACTTCCAATGAAACTTTGTTAACAGAATGCAAAAAAAAGCACAGTGGTAAAAAAAAATTGAAATGCAGTATGTGTGGTTACTGCAGTATAACGATGTCGTATTTAAAAACGCATATGCTTACGCACACTGGTGAAAAACCTTTTAAATGCAATATGTGTGATTACTGCAGTATAACGATGTCGTATTTAAAAACGCATATGCTTACGCACACTGGCGAGAAACCATTTAAATGCAATATATGTGATTACCGCAGTACCACCAACTCAATTTTAAAAGCTCATATGCTTAAGCACACTGGTGAAAAACCATTTAAATGCAACATATGTGATTACCGCAGTACCACCAACTCACTTTTAAAAACTCATATGCTTAAGCACACTGGTGAAACACCATTTAAATGCAATATTTGTCATTACTGCAGTACCACTGAATCCAAATTAAAAAGGCATATGGGTATGCATACTGTAGAAAAACCATTTAAATGCAATATATGTGATTATCGCAGTACCGACAGGTGGTATTTAAAAACACATATGCGTAAGCACACTGGCGAAAAACCATTTGAATGCAATGTATGTAATTACCGCAGTACCACCAAGTCACTTTTAAAAACTCATATGCTTAATCACACTGGTAAAAAACCATTTAAATGCAATATTTGTGATTACTGCAGTACCGCTGAATCCAAATTAAAAAGGCATATGGGTACGCATACTGTAGAAAAACCATTTAAATGCAATATATGTGATTACCGCAGTACCACCAAGTCACTTTTAAAAACTCATATACTTAATCACACTGGTGAAAAACCATTTAAATGCAATATTTGTGATTACTGCAGTACCGCTGAATCCATATTAAAAAGGCATATGAGTACGCATACTGTAGAAAAACCATTTAAATGCTATATATGCGATTATTGCAGTACCAACAAGTCACAGTTAAAAAGACATATGCGTAAGCACACTGGGGAAAACCATTTGAATGCAAAGTATGTCGTAATTGCAGTACCACTAAGTCTGCTTTAAAAATGTATATGCGTACGCACACACCTTTACAGAACAAAAAGTGTCGAAAATTTTGCAGAAATATTTTGTAATGTTCAAAAACATATATAATGTCAAAATGTTCCCTTAGAAATATTTCCAGCGAAACATTAATAAAACATTCAAAGAAGCATTTCTGATACATTCAAAAATACAGTTTGGTACAAATATAAATTTATTCAATAGAAAATAAATAGTGATGTATTTTTTGATCAATTATGAATATATTTTACTAACTGATAATTACAAATGTGTATTAATTTTCTAAAATTTTAATTATGAATGTTATAATAAAAAACTTGTTTTCTTGTGAGGCGAATTTGTGACTGCGTTAACCACGTTGTTATGCAAGATTCTATTTCTACATCAGTAGCTACTTGAGCATTTCTTGCTGTATGCATAATTATCTGATACAAAATTAATTGTTTAAAAGGAAATTTCTTTTTATCTTAAAAAACTACATACAGGCAACGTTATTGCGGCATACATATTGACGTCGACATCATATAGACATCGAAATCATATAACGACATCATATTAACAATGACATCATAGCCGCTTTCGTTTTGCGCATTTGGGTAGATCCGATCTACCCTACCACGTTGGTTTGACCTGGGTAAACTGCACTTGAACTACTCTGAAATACCTTGCCCTGTCCTCGCAAAACACCTACCTTTTCTGTTGATAACTTTACCCAAACAAAAGTGAATTGTAAATTTTGTTTACTATTAAGTTGCGTTATGTTCAAGCGTTTTTCATTTTTCTTGTTACGTTCAGTAAACATTATTTAATAATTTTTTCTTTAATATGAAAGCGCAAAACAATTTTTCTAATGATTGAATATATTTATTTCGAGAAGTTCAACAATATTGCTAAGTTATGACGTATCATATGACTAGATGTCAAAGCTTTTTGTGGGAATTGTTTTTGTTTTGGTTGTGATTAGATCAGTTCAGATTCAATCTACCCTTTTTATCAAACGTATGCAATGAGGTATAATATACCAACTGGAGAAACTATTTCGTACATAAAAACGAGCCGTCGATACCTATACAGCACCCACTATCCTGAGGATGTCAGGTTCTTGGCCAATTCATAGATGTATGTCCCGGCTATTTAAACAATATCCATGGGATATCATAAAAATGATATATTTAGGAGATCATTAAAACTATCCGTAGGATATCTTTCACTGGCCTTTCAGATGTTTTAACTAATGCTTTACGCTTTTGTTTCGTTTTGTGCTGTGATCTTGATTGTTGCGTACGTAAAAAAAAGAATGAAAAAATATCGATTCGAGTAAGTAATTATGTTTGTTTTCGTATTCTTTATGAACTATTTAAAAAATAACTTTTAGATTTTATATAAGCGAAAGTGAGGTTCAAGTTATTCTAACAAAAATTTTATCGTTTAGCCAAACAATATGCGAGTATTTCTATTACTGAGCTAAAGCTTCCTGTAAGCTCTCAAGAACAACTTGACGCTTTGAAAAAGTATTTTCAAACAAAACAAAATATGAACAATTCCGTAAGCATTGTACTGGTTTTCTAACTATTCAGTTTACATTTAATGGCTGTGTAATTTTAGATAAGAGGAATTGCAAAAATACGGAGGACAACGCATAAGGAGCTAGTTTTTCCAAAATTGATTAAAAATGCTGTTTTACACGGGAACAAATTGCTTGACCAAAAAGGTAAGAAAGCCTTTACATATTTATAACAAAAACACTTATACTGAGTAAATTAAAATTATGTTTATTTTTGTTTTAGTATAACTGTTCTAGAAGTTTTGGAAAAAAATTCTCTAACACCAGTCCAGGTCCAAAGAAATGCAATTAAGAAAATTAATCTTAAATTAATTAATCGTCTCTATTCTTAAATATTAATACTTATTGTTAAACAAAATGGATTCTTTTTAAATGGGGATTTTTTTAAGGTTTTGTAATATTTTTGTGCAATAAAAGTAAAATATATTATATCTCGAGGTCATCTTATTTCGGATATCCCTAGGCCATCGTATTTCTGATATCTGTAAGATGTCTGACTTAGTTGTCTGTAGGATATCAAATTCTGTGTTATTCTGCTTTCCCCAGGATCTCCATAGGATATTGGTCGGCGATGAAATTGATATCCCTCGGATATACGCATATCTAGTATAAGATATCAGTAGGATATCATTAGGATAGAAGTGTGCTGTGTGTGTATCCCGATTGCTTTCGGGCAAAAACGCATAAGGTCGACCACGTTTAAAAGGTAGAAGTAAAATTAAACCTTGTATTAAAACAATTGGCATATTTCTTAAACTATAAATACATATAATTAAAAATAAAATACAAAATTATGTATTTTTAAATAAAATAAATTAAGTTAACTTAAATCAACTTCTTAAATGTAATGGAACTACTATCTTAAAATAACATTTATGATTCTGCAGTAACCATAGTAACACAAAATATATGTACGATATTCTAATGATCTTGTTACAATAATTAAAGTCGGCTAAATATTGCATGGTGTAATAGATATATATTGTATATTACTAATATTTTAAAAATATATGCGTACAATATATAATTGAATTATTTTAAAACCTTACAAGTTTTTTCAAGATTTACATGACATCAGGTAACTACTTTAGACAAGGTATTGTTATTTGGCTGTGAATTTACTATTAGCATTCTATTAGGTATTTATGATTTTAGTGGTCATCTTTTCCAAATATTTTTGTGGCATTCTAAACGGGTTTACACAAAGTACGTAGAATTCTTTGCAACATTGAACATATTAACAAGTTTATTATTTACATTAAACAAATTTTTGCTCTTGCGTAGTACAGTTAGAAATATTATGCCGCGTATAATTCAAATACATTTTTTGAAATTCGCGGTTGTAATATTTACTATCTAACTAACAACTTCATAGTTTCCTACATGTGGATTAACTCGTACGTAGCTCCATTCCTACGAGATGGCGTTTAGCCTCAGATTTATTTATTATTTACCTGCTTTTGGGTACTGAGGTCAGAAACAGTTATATGGACCCTGAACAAGAATAAGGAAAGTTTTCTTGACTAATATGCATTTGGGTTTCGTGTTTGCAGTTTGCAAAGTTTAAATTTTTATATCGAGTGTTAGTGCAACGTAATTGTATAATCGGATAAGCGTCTATTAATTTTTTTATTTTCGCATCATGTTTTTTAAATATCGAAAAGCAAAAAAACTATTTTGCGAATAATTTATTTTAACGCAGCGAATACACCCTAAATTTGATGTTTGTTTAGTTGGTTGTTCAACGTTTACCGAAAATAATTCAAAGAAATTTCAACGGTCATCACTAATAAGAAACATAACTTAAATAAATGCTTTTATTTAGTTAACTATGGTCAATAATTAATAAACAACACATTTTAAGAAATGTATGAATAAACGTATGAAAAAAACAATTTCTATAATTTATTTAAACATTGTTGCTTTACTGCACTTTTAAAACTAATCATGTTTAAAGTTTTTTCTAATTTTATTAATTCATACTAATCGGTAAAAAAACAAACATTACAATAACATATAGTAGATGTTCTATTGAAGTGGTTAATTAATTAATAAAAATAATAATTCTATTGAAATTTTTGTAAACTATATTTAAATAAAAAATATGTCTTCATACAGTTTCTTTATTGAAAAATTCGAATTGAAACCATTTGTAGGTATATTTCATACCAATTAAAATAACTTTAATATATTGTAGCGAATTTTATTGTTAAAACTAATTTATTTAAACGACTAAAAACTACTTATACTAGAAATATGTACACTTTTAAATTAAACGAACTAATTAAATCTAATAATATTTAATAAAAACACACACTAACTTATATCACTTACACGAAGATAAGATAAAGTCTGCGGATACCTTCACAAACTTGTTTACACTAAAGTCACGTACAAGATTATACTCCGTATATTTATCTGCACACACGTGTTAATCACTTATTTATTTCAACTTGAATAATCTTCTTAACAATGCCGTCTTCACATTACGGGAATAACTGAACTACGATTTGTTGGTTCCGTATATATACACATTTTGGAAATCCTTCTTGAGTGTTCCATATCTTTCGGTATACCTTCTAGAAGATGGATAACAACTTCGAGAAGGCTCTTGAATTTGAGAACGTTTCAATATTTTAATGCATTTCATAATTATTATTACAAAATACAGATTTTTTAATACAACTTGGTAGAGTAAATCCTAATTGTGTGTTTTTTTTCAGATGCCATCAGAAAACAACATTCTAATGTAACGGATGTTACATACGTAAATCCGTTGCGTTATATCTGGCATACTTTACAACATTTATGTAGTACCTATGTAATATGTAATGATAGTAATAAGTAATTTTAAGAGACTATTTTTTTGTGTACTTATTTTTTGAAGATGTTTAAAATGTATACAAATTTCAAATTTAAATGTTATTCATCATTTATGATTTTATTTTGTTAGTGTCATTTTTATAAATAAATGTGTTTTTACAGAATATCTGCAGTATTTCAATAAGGTTTAATAAAAACTGTACAATGCGTAGCAAAAAAAAACAAATTAAATTAATTTAATTTTGCCTGTACGGCGAAAAGATAGAGTTAAGCCCCTCCTTCAATTTTGTATGATAATTTAAACCAATGTATGAAGAGACAAGTTTACACGGTTCAAATTAGTAAAAGCGCAAAAATTCAAAAATTATGTAATGTATAATATAGGCATTAAAGATTTATAAAGTAGATAGGAAAAAGTATAATTTTCAATTAATGTACAAAATTATAAATTTCTACTTTATCAAATAACACTTGGAAGGAACAACTAAACATTTCAAACGCGTATAAACAAGGGCGTCATTAAGTTTTTACTTAATAACAAATTTGACGAACTAAAATTATGACATATTTTATGGGAGTTTAAATAACATTCTGTATAAAAAAAATAGGATGATTCAGATAAAGAAGTCATCCTCCACACGAATATACACAAATGTCTTTCAAAGTATTGAAAAATACTATTTCGTCAAATGAATGGAAATTACAAAAACTTAAAACTGCGAATAAATTAACCAAAATGTCGAACGTTAAACTCAGATCAAACTGAAGTATGTTATTTGTTTGTTGTAATACTGACTTGAAATCATTTTCAAATTTAGCGCCTATTTGATGGGAGGGATTTAACTCTATCTTTTCGCCGTACAGAGAATAACCACTATACTCTGTTTTTTAACTAGGAGTAAGTATGATACATTTTTTAAATAGAAAACTACACCAGGTATCTTATTTTATACATGCTACCTCATTAAATAATAACTGTTTACTAGATATAGATAGTTAAATCTCGAAATTTAGTTAAAAGGCCGACAACAGGTACATTCACCCTACCTTCTGCAGGTCACGATGCACACATGTCTCTTGCAAAGAATAGGTACGCTAAGATTAATCTAGTGGATACCAGTGCTGGGCAGTAACGAATTACTTGTACATATTTCAAGTATAGTATTTAAAATACAATTGTATTTTCTAATGTGTATTTAGATGCAATGTAAAATAGTACTTTGTAATTTGTATTTCAAATACATTGTTTGAAGTATTTTGAGTATTTCAATTACATCAATTACTCGATACTAATAAATAGCTACCATCAATACCACTAAATGTAACTGAACGCAGCCATTGGCAGCCATTATTGTTTTGTATTTATCAATCAATGGTATTTAAATATGTGTGAAATGACAAATTCGTGTCGAATTTGTTTAGATGAAATAGTGGAAAATGAGCAGTATTACTTTCTCAATGACGGCAATGACTTAAAGCTACATTCTAATTTGCTGAACGTTCTACCAGAAATTGTAAGTAGAACTGACTGGATTAAATCGAGTAGTGTAAAACTTTCTTACAGGACTTAAACATTACCCTAAACCCGATTGTTTGTAACCAATGTATGATCACAATCGAGGAAATACATGAATTTAAGCAAATGTGCAATCAAACTGAAACAACTGTAAGAAAATTACGACAAATACCTTGTACCGATGTTTTAACTTTTATTAAAAAAGAATGTATCAAAAATGAGTTGGTTGATGATAATGTTCAACTCAAACTTTTAGATTTGGATGTGCCTGTAATTGAAGAGGAACTTTCAAAATCAGAGCTTTATTATTGTTACAACTGTGACTTCAATACTAATAAGAAAGTGATTTTAATTCAACATATGGTCAAGCACCCCAATGAAAAGAGTTCTTGTGATGAGTGCAATTATAAAACTTCCAACAAGACTTTGTTAAGAAAACACCATGATAAAAGACCATTTAAGTGCAATATATGTGATTACTGCAGTACCACTAAGTTTGGTTTAAAAACACATATGCTAACGCATACTGGTGAAAAACCATTTAAATGCTATATGTGTGATTATTGCAGTACCAGTAGTTCACATTTAAAAACACATATGCGTAGGCACGCAGGTGAAAAACCATTTAAATGCGATATATGTGATTACTGCGGTACCACCAAGTATGATTTAATACGCCATGTGCGTACGCACACTGGCGAAAAACCTTTTAAATGCAGTAAATGTGATTACAGCAGTATTACCCAGTCGCATTTGAAAAGACATATGCGTACACACACTAGCGGAAAACCGTTTAAATGTGCAATATGTGATTACTGCAGTATTAGCATCACTAAGTCAGATTTAAAAAGGTATACGTGTCCGCACGGTGAAAAACCATTTAAATGCAATATATGTGATTATTGCACCATGAACATGTGGCATTTAGAAAGTCATATGCGTACGCACACAGGTGAAAAATCGTTTAAATGCAATATATGCGATTATTGCAGTACCAGCCGGTCGTATTTAAAAACACATATGCGAAGACACATAGGTGAAAAACCATTTAAATGCAATATATGTGATTACTGCAGTACCACCAATTCCGATTTAAAAAATCACGTGCGGACGCACACTAGTGAGAAACCATTTAAATGCAGTATATGTGATTACTGCTGTATCACCAAGCAGTATTTAAAAATGCATATGCGCAGGCACACCGGTGAAAAACCATTTAAATGCAACATATGTGATTATTGCGCTACTAACATGTCGCATTTAAAAAGGCATATGTGTAAGCACACTGGTGAAAAGCGATTTAAATGCAATACTTGTGATTATTGTAGCAGTCAGTTGGGAAATTTAAAAACTCATATGCGTCAGCATACTGCTGATAAACCATTTAAATGCAATATTTGTGATTACTGCAGTATCACCAAGTCGGATTTAAGAAAGCATATGCATGTACACAATGGTGGAAAATTATTCAAATGCAGTATATGTAATTACTGCTCTATTACCTTATCGAATTTAAAAGTTCATATGCGTAAGCACACCGATAAATAATCAATACTAATAATTCATTTTATTCTTTGTAAATAAATTCATTTTAATTACTGTGAAATTCATGTGTATACTCCGTGTTGAAAATTTTCAACAATTGTGGTTTGTTAGTAATGCGATAAAATTGTTAAACTGAAGTGGTGGTAGTTACTGGTTTAGTTGTACTTTGTAATAATTTTGGTATCAATTTGCCTACTTTTTTAAAATCCTAAATAAAGTTAAAAACTTTGTTGTTTCGATTACTCTAATAGAAGCATCAAGTTGGATTGCCTAATATTAAGTCAGGTGATACTTAAAAAAATACAAGCGTATACATATAAGCATATCCCATTTAAAAAGACGTGTGTATGCACCAGTACATCTACATCACGTAGAAAATTGAATTTTCTACGCGTAGAAAATAATTTTCTACATTGTATAAAATATAAATAAAATGCAGGAAATAAACTATTTAAAAGAAAAGTAAGTTCTGAAAGAGTAACACCCAGGCTTCAAGAAAAAAAATGGATTTCAAGTATCGCCTGTTAAATTTCCTTGTATAACATTTGCTAAATATTTTTTAGGTTGGTTAAGTGAAGTATTAAAAGAATCTGATGCCGAAGACGAACTGGTCAACAAAATTGAATTAGGTCCTTACCAAAGTAATTTAAGAAGGTTTACACATGAAATGTATACTTAATCAAGTTATATATGTATGTATCTAACTAGATACTCCAAAAGTATCTAGATACGTCACAACACTGGTTGTGTCCTTTAATGAAAATAAAAATTATTACTTTAAATTATATTGGTTTATAGTTGTTGCAGAGTACGTTTTTTCAGCGTTATCTGGTACGTTTACCAATTTACCCCGTTATCAACTTTTCATATCTGAGGACGACACGAAAACCAAACTACTTCGGTAACAGTAACTTATTTATTGTAGGACTTGAATAACATAAGGAAAAACATATTTCGTAATATACAAAACACAAAAACTAACTACTACGTTTTACATTTTTACTGTCAACCATTTTTCTGTGTTGTTCACATCCGTTCTTCTTTCTGGCGTGTTCAGCGGTGCCAGAAAATCTTTCTTCGAAGTAACAAAAATGCCCAGAAAAAGTAACAAATCCGATTGAAACGTAACAAACTGTAATTATCGGTTCCGTAGGTATCTATAATGCGCAAATTTACGCCATCTATCGGAAAGATAAAAAAGTCACCTGAATATAAACAGCATATAAACTGATATAAACCAAGAGGATAAAATGAAACTGCCCACACTTCGCATGATTGTAACAGAAATCTGTATTATCATTCTTCGATCGCTTATAGATAGTTCTGTGGTTACTATAGGCGCTATAAGATAATAGATATATGTGATAGATTTAACATTATCTTTGGATCTAACTATATATGCATGGTAACTGATTGCGCAGATGCAGAGATAGCATTTTAAATTTAATATAATTTCTTTTGTTATTTAAAAATGTAACAAAACCATAAAAGGTGTAACAGTGTAACAAATGTTTAGGAAAAGTAACAGATTTGTTACAAATGTAACAAACTGGCATCGCTGGGCGTGTTCACTTTTTTTACATTTCCTTCCATTAAAGACGCGCACACACTTCTAACACCCCCCCTGAATCTTTGATTCCTAACTTCGCTAGATGAATTTTCGATTTTCCTTCAGGTAATATTTTCGTGAGTTGATCCGCTAAATTTTTCTCCGTATGGATATACTACAGCTTTAATTTCTTGCTCTGTATGCAGTCTCGAACGTGAAACATTTTGCATTATTTTCAGCTACTTTAATAGCGCTTTGGTTGTCAATTTTTATTATTGGTGGCTGGTATCTCACTTTTGTTTGATTTATTTCGTTTGTCAACTCTGATATCCATAAGCATTCCTTGGCTGCCTCGCTTAAAGCCACGAATTCCGCTTCCATTGTGCTTAATGCCACGCACCGTTGTTTTCTGCATGTCCAAGTTATAGCACCTCCGGACAGCGTTGTTACTTGTCCACTATAAGACTTTCTATCTACTATATCGCTTCCCCAGTCTGCGTCTGAATACGTGACAATCTTGTCATCCACTCTTCGGTAAGTTAATTCTTTGTTCAGCGTTCCTTTTAGATATCGTAATATGTGTTTTAATCCCTTCCAGTGTTGCTTCGATGGTTTACTACTAAATTGGCTCAAATACGTGGTTGCAAATGATAAATCGGGCCTCGTGTTAGTGGATAGATACATTAAGCTTCCAATTCCCTTTTGATACAGTTTTTTCATCTCTTCGTTCAGGGCTTCGTTATCCTCGCTGTTTTCGTATTTAGCTTCTATACATAATGGTGTTTTTGTTTCTTTTGCATCATTCATACCAAACTCGTTAATAATTTCCTTTATGTAATCAAATTGATTTAGGCTAATTTCGTCCAGAGTTTGTCTTACGTTAATAGATAAAATCCGCCTAGCTTTACCTAGGTCTTTTATCTTGAACTTTTGTCCGATCTTCTCTTTGAAATTTTCGATTTCCTCTATTTTTCCATATATTAATAAATCGTCTACGTACGAAGTCACGTACAATTCTCTGTTAGCGTCATAATATAAACATGGATCTGATTTGCATCGCAGGAAACCTTTTTCCATCAAAAATTTATTTAAGGTATTGTTCCGTAATAGTCCTGATTGGTGTAATCCGTACAGTCCCTTTTTCAATTTACATACATAATCTTCACTGTTTATTCGTTCTCTCATAAAGTTCTCGTAGCCATCGGAGATCTCCAAGTATACCTCGTCATTGATTTAAATATGCTGCGTTTACATCTATGTGATGCACTTCCCAATTTTCTCTGACGCGCAATGCCATCATGAGTCTCATTGTCTTCCTCATTACAATAGGCGAGTAGGTTTTATCGTAGTCCACTCCGTATTTTTGGTGATTTCCTAGAGCTACTAACATTGCTTTATATTTTGTTTTCTCACCACTTTCGTTGAGTTTTTTTTGTATGCCCATTTCGTTTGCAAACGCGTTTGTATTTTGGTCGTTCTATGATTTCTCTTGTATTCTTCATTTGAATACTTTCGAATTTCTCGTCCATTGCTTTTTCCCAATCTAATTTTTCGGTATCGTGCGTTGCTTTTTTGTACTACTTCGGTTTGCTGACTGTTTCTCTTTCCATTAGTAAATACTGCTTCATATCGTAGTCCTTCGTCCACGCTGGTGTTCTTATTTTGCGTCCACTAGTCGCAATTCTTTCGTTCGTCAAATCGCAGCTGTTATCCTCTTCGCTGTTGTCTGCAACTTCCGATTCTACGTTTGTTTCGGGTTCAGTTTCCGACTCGTCGTTTATTTCAATTTCAATCTCTTCGTTTGATTTAGTTTCAACTTCTGGCTCTTCGTTCAATGCAGTTCCCCAATCTACGTTTAGTTCACTAATTTTGCTTGTTTCGTTTCCATTTTCTAAGTTTTTTAGTGGAAATATGTTTTCATCAAATGTTATGTTTCTACTAATTGTTACTCTATCTGGATGGTTTTCATCCCATAACTTGTAGGCCTTTGCTCTGGGATCGTACCCTATGAACACGTACCTTTTGCCTCTTGGTTGCCATTTATAATAATTTCTTTGATCTTTTCCGAGTACGCTCCATGCTCTGCAGCCAAATATTCTTAAATGATCTATTTCCGGTTTTCTGTCGTTCCATAATTCGTATGGCGTCTTTCCGTCGTTAGCTTTTGTTGGTCGTCTGTTTTTTATGTAACAAGCATTTAGTATTGCTTCTGCCCACATGTCGTTTGGCATTCCAGATTCTTCCACAATGCATCTGGTGATGTTCATGAGAGTCTGGTTTACCCTTTCGGCTACACCATTTTGTTGAGGCGTTCCTGGTATCGTCAGTTGTCTCGTGATTCCTAAATTTCTTAAGTAATCTTCAAAATTTTGATTTATATATTCCCCTCCATTATCGCTACGTATTGTTTGAATTTTCTTTTCAAATCGTCTCTCTGTCTTTCTTCTATACTCGTCGAATTTTTCCAAAGCTTCGTCTTTAGTTTTCATTAAAAATATTTCGGTGTATCTCGTAAAATCATCCGTGAACGTTATTACATACTTGTTTCCTCCTCGTGATGGTGGGTTAATAGGTCCCATTAGATCCGTATGTATTAATTCCAACACATTTTTTCTGCGATTCTCGCTTTGCTTCGGAAATCTTTTTGCTTTTGGTTTTGCCGTTTCACAAACGTCGCATTTTCCCATTTGTCTTCCGTTTTCGTTAGGTTTTCCGTAACTGTTTAACATAGCGTCCAAATCTTGTTCGTCTAAGTGCCCTAACCTTCTATGCCATAGTCGTTTTTTACTTTCTTTCACGTTTCCCACTGTTGGTTTAACTATGCATTCTTCTTTAATTTCATATAAGTTTTTATTTTCTATGGCTACAAACAATAGTCTTCCTAACTTGTCTTTTATTGTACATTTTCTGTCTCTGAAGAACAGCGTTATCCCTTTTTCACACATTCTCTTCGTGGATAACAGGTTTACGTTTATGTTTGGTACGTAGAGTACGTCTTTTAAAGTTACAACGTACCCTCCATTTTCTTTTTGCCATTTTGCTTCTATGTCGCCGTAGCCTTCACCTTTTAGTATTTCTCCGCCTGCTCCAATAACTTCACATTTTGCCTCGTGAAACGTTTTAAATTTGTTTCTATCGTTACACATATGATTTGTGGCACCGCTGTCGACGATCCATATGTCGTTATCATTTTTGGCGTCTGTTGTGCAACCTATGTTTGCTTTTACGACGAATGATGTTCGGTGGGTGTTACTTTCTTTATTTGCTTGTTGCTCGTCACCGTATCGTGGACAATTTCTTCCAATGTGTCCTCTTTTATTACACCGAAAACATTTTACGTCATGAACTTTATTTTCATATCGAGGCGTTCCTCTGCGATGTGTTTCGTTTCTCGTAGATTCGTAGTTCTGTCTTCTCATGTTATTCACCTTTAGTTTACTTCTACCTTTCGTTTCGCTTATTCGTCTTTCTTCTTCTGCTAAACGCGTTTTTAAACTTGATAATGACACATCGTCGCCGTCCAATTTTATCGTTCGACTCAGATAATCGTAGTCTTTTGGGAGTCCTATCAATATTAGTCCTATTTGTACTTTTTCCTCGAATTTAAAGCCCGAACCCTGCACTTTTTTATATAAGTCATTACGTCTATTTACATACTCACTAACATTTTCATTTTCGCGTTTCACTTCGTTTATAAATTCTTTTAATAAAAGAATACTGTGGTAGCTATCGTATTTAGTATGTGTGTCACGTAATTTGTCCCAAATTTCTTTACCCGTATTACACTCTTCGATACTGTCTAAATTATTATTGTCTACACTTAAATATATTAACGATTTGCACTTTTCATTTTTCTTTTTCTGGTCGTTTGTTAGATCACCTGTGTAACTTAATGCTTCCACGCAATCTTTCATTCCCAGCAAACCCTTCATACGTAGTGACCATTGTCGATAGTTGCTATCATTTAACCTTTCGAATTTTTCCTCCATCTCGTTAATTTTCGTTTACGTTTGTTAACTTAAATTGATTAACCATCTGGGCACATAACCCCCACATAGCATGCAAGCTTATAACAAGTTTGTCATTGGTTAGATATGAGCTTGCTACACTTGCATTACGCAACAAGTGAAGAGCAAGCTTGCAATAAACTTGTCATATCAATACATCTTTAATCTGTTTGTGCAAGTTTGCGTTAAACTTGTTACAGCAAGGATATTTCCATGATTTTCGTTTTTGTAAATAAGTAACTGCAAAATTTTGTTGGATTTGTAACATATAAATAATTCGCTACTGACCGCTCCCCTGAGGTCATTCGATGAAATTTCGATGTAGCGGTTTATAGCATGTCGTTTCAACAGATTTGGCTCAACTGTTCCACTACTGTTGGGTCTGTGAACGCGACCATTTTGATAGAGTTCTTTATTAGTTCTATTAGTTCTTTAGTGCCATCGGTAGGAGATAATTTTATGGTGTCAAATTTATATTTGGTAAGTTAAACGACTATATTTATAAATTACAATTAAATAGGTAGATACATTTGCTTATTTTTATGTTTATTCGTTTCTTTGGTACATAATTATACTTAAGCACAAAAGGTATTAATCTGGTACGTATACTAAAAATGGCAGATATGCATGCTAGTTGTTTTGAAATGCACATTTTACAAGGTCAGGCTAACTATTTAAGGACGCTACGGATGACAAAATAAAAGGCCTAATGTGTAACTGGTTACAGCAAGCAAAAACACGTCGTACCAGAAGGTAAAGAAATATCAATAAGGTATGAGTCGTTTTAATATTTTTTGTTTGTTTCAGAGATAAACGCCATGAAAACCAAAGTGTTACAATGACTCCATAAGTATTTACAATATGTTTTTATGTAACAGTTTTTTTGTTTAATAAATTAAGTTTTATGAAAATACCATCAAGACATTTATTTTTATACTTATAAATCTATAAATTAGTTAAATTTGCCAATGGATACTTATATATTTTAGGGTGCCATTTATATAGCCACATCCTTAGAGTTTTATTAATATAGGTAATTACAAGTGTTAGTCCATATATACACGTTTACTTCTAGATTATCTGTAAGGAATTGCATCATTAAGATTATGTTAAGTTTGATATATACTTTAAAAAGCAAGCATTTACAATTCTTACATAATAGGAATTTCAAGCTTAAATCAAGCTTGATTCGCTGTTTGAGATAAGTCTGAAGCATGCTTGTATCAAGCGTGTACACCTGAATTGACAAGTTTGATGTAAGTTGAAAAAGCAAGCTTGCATTGAGTTTGACGCGTGGAAATTAGTAAGCTTGATATGAGCTTTTCTTAAGCTTGCAGGCTTGCTAAATCGAGCTTGTTTCAAGCATTTACGATTGTCAGATAATAGGAATTTCAAACTTGAATCAAACTTGTTCTGCTATTTGGGCCTGTTGCAGAGTACGTTTTTTCAGCGTTATCTGGTACGTTTACCAATTTACCCCGTTATCAACTTTTCATATCTGAGGACGACACGAAAACCAAACTACTTCGGTAACAGTAACTTATTTATTGTAGGACTTGAATAACATAAGGAAAAACACATTTCGTAATATACAAAACACAAAAACTAACTACTACGTTTTACATTTTTACTGTCAACCATTTTTCTGTGTTGTTCACATCGGTTCTTCTTTCTGGCGTGTTCACCTTTTTTACATTTCCTTCCATTAAAGACGCGCACACACTTCTAACAATAGTTTTATTTCCACGTACCGACCAACACAATCAACTAGAAATTTCTAAAACGCTACTTGCAACTTATCAGGCCAATAGCGTTATCTATAAATAGTTATGTCGAGTTTATGAAGTTTTTTCAGAAATCGGCTACATAGACCGGACATTATGTTTCATGTCTGTTTGGAACGCAGCCATTGTATATTCTTAATTAAATGTAACTGAACGCAGCCATTATGTTTGACATTTGACGCTCTTGCAATCGCCGTAATATATCTATCATAAACCATCAAAACGCTTTTTGGTGCACAAAAATGTATGAAAAGAAAATAAATACCTGTCGAATTTGTTTAAATGAAATAGTAAAAACCGAGCAGTATTACTTACTCAATGATAGCAATGAATTAAAACTACAATTTAAATTACTAGACGTTTTGCCAGAAATTGTAAGTAAATCCAATTGGATCTATCAAGTAGTGTAAAACTTTATTACAGGACTTAAACATCACCAAAAACCCGATTGCTTGTAACCAATGTATGACTACAATTGAAGAAATACACGAATTTAAGAAACTGTGCATTCAAATTGAAACAACTGTAAAAAAATCACAACAATTACCTTGTACCGGTGTCTTAACCTATGTTAAAAACGAAATTATCAAAAACGAGTTAGTTGATAACATTGAAGTCAAACCTTTATATTTGGAAGTCATCAGCGATGACTGTTTGGAAATCAAGAAGAATGTGTCTGTATGTTTCAAAGAACCTTCAAAAACAGAACTGTATTATTGCTACAACTGTGACTTTAAGACTAACAAGAAGATGATTTTGATTCGACACATGCATAAACACTTGAATGAGAAACTTTATAATTGTCAAAATGAGTCAAAAAATTATAAAAGAAAACACACAGGTGACAGATCATTTAAATGCAATATATGTGATTACTGCACTATTTACAAGTCGCATTTAAATGTTCATTTGCGTAACCATAATGGTGAGAAACCATTTAAATGCAATGTCTGTGATTATTGTAGCAGCCAATTAGGAAGTTTAAAGAGGCATATGCGTCAGCATACTGATAAAAAACCATTTAAATGCGATATATGTGATTACTGTTGCAGGCAATTGAGAAGTTTGAAAAGGCATATGCATCAGCATTCTGGTGAAAAACCATTTAAGTGCAATATATGCAATTACTGTAGCAGCCGACTGGGAAGTTTAAATAAGCATATGCGTCAGCATACTGGTGAAAAACCATTTGAATGCAATATATGTAATTACTGCTGTAATGACAAATCGAATTTAAAAATTCATATGCTTAAGCACACCGGTGAAAAACCATTTAAGTGCAGTATATGTGATTACTGCTGTATTGCCAAGCAAAGTTTAAAAATACATATGCGTAAGCACACTGGTGAAAAACCATTCAAATGCAACATATGTGATTACTGCTGTATTACCAAGCAGATTTTAAAAATTCATATGTATACACACACAGGTGAAAAACCATTTAAATGCAATATATGTGATTACAGCACTATTACCATGTCACATTTAAAAAGCCATATATGTAAGCATGCTGGAGAGAAACCATTTAAATGCAGTATATGTGATCACTGCACAACTAACATGTGTGATTTAAAAAGGCATATGTGTAAGCACAGTGGTGAAAAACCATTTAAATGCAATATATGTAGTTACTGCAGCAGTCGATTGGGAAGTTTACGAAGGCATATGCGTCAGCATACTGGTGAAAAACCGTTTAAATGCAATATATGTAATTACTGCTGTAATGACAAATCTAATCTAAAAATTCATATGCGTAAGCACACCGGTGAAAAACCATTTAAATGCGACATATGTAATTACTGCAGTATTAACACGTCACACTTAAAAATTCATATGCGTAAGCACACTGGTGAAAAACCATTTAAATGCATTATATGTGATTACTGCTGTACCACCAAGTTTGGTTTAAAAAAGCATATCATTAGGCACACTGACGAAAAACCTATTAAATGCAATACAGAGTAGACCATCTACGGGAGATCTTGACAATTTTAAAATTTAGATTTCATCAAGTTGTCGCATTTTGTGTCTATAATATGCTTTCATGCAGTAATCTATAAAACGTATTGAACAATTCACATTTGTAATTTTTACGTACCTCCTAACAGAATAAAAAAAGGAGATTAATATATATTGTTATTGTTACTTATATTGTTTGTTTTTAAGTTTAATTTTGAGAAAATAATTTTTTTACTTTCCTGCAATGAAACTATAACGATCGCAATTTTTTTGCAGAATTTTACGTTTCAAGGTCTCTTGAATCAGAAAAATGTATTTTTGACAAAATTTTGGGTGTTTGTGTGTAATGATGTACTAACGATATCTCTGAAACCAAAAGTCCTAGAGTAACTAGAAATTAGGTATGAAGGTGGTTTTTCATATTCTCTCGATTTTATAAAAAGATGAATCTGATGAAACCGAAAGTGGGTGTATCCGTTATTTTTAACAGTTTTTCTTATATAATTTTGTACCTATGTAAATTATTCGAATTATTTTTAGTTTCTTATAGAGATAATTCTTCCTAACAATTTACTCAAATAAAAAAAATTTCTAACATTAACAGTTTATTATTTCATATATTGCTTGCAACAGTGGCGTAGCTATACATAGTCAGCGCTCTGGAGCAATTATATTTTTAAATCAATTTTAAACATTGCTTAAAGACAATTTATTTAAATATAAGATATATATTTAAACAGTAACAACAAAGTAATCAAGCTGATATGTTATAAACTACGTACATTAAAAAATATATAATATATATATATATATATATATAATAAATATAACACCAAGAGTGGGATGGGAATTTTGTAACCAAACTTGGCAGAACTACCAGTTACTCGGAGTTAGTAAATATGATTAAAATTTTAAAGAAAAGGAACAGATAAACACGTGTACCTGATCTAAACCCGATTGAAATTTCAGAAGACGATGACAGTGATGATAATTCGCCCAATGATAAAGATATACTGGTGGGTAAAGTTGGTTCCATATGGAAAAAAGATAAGCCTCATGTTAGAAGATGAAATCAACGAAATATTCTAAAAACACCGCCAGGATTAACAAAATTCAGTGAACATATTTCAACATGCCTAGATGCTTTCCATTTATTTATCTCGGAAGACATTATGGACATAATACTTAGAGAAACAAACATTCGATCTAGAAGAATTGTAGGCGATACGTGGAAGCCAGTAGATGCTGATGAGTTACATGCTTTTTTTTTGGATTACTACTTCTAGCTGGTGGTTTGAAAGCACGCCAAGAACCAATATTTGAGCTGTGGAGTACGAAATACATGTCTCTCCATAAACCAATTTTTTTGCTGCAATATCTCGTAATCGAATGAGAGACCTTTTGAAATACATTCGATTTGACGATATGGACACCCTAGAAGAACGACGGGCAACAGGTAAATTAGCAGCTATCCGTAACATTCACGATATTCTCGCTGCAAATTGCAAAAAATCGAATAACCCTAATGCTGAAGTATGTATTGATGAACAACTTGTTCCTTTCGAGTGTATATGAAGTCGAAGCCAGATAAATACGGAATTAAAATCTGGGCTTTATGCCATGTTAGTAACAGATATTGCTGGAATTTCCAAATATATACTGAAATGGTAGACAACGCTCTAGAACGGGAACAAGGTAAAACACAATTTTATCGTTTTATGCAGAGTATAAAATTTCATTTCTAGGGAAGCGGGTAGTTTTGGATTTGGTTGAGGGGTTGAGAGAAGATTATGGTATTACCACAGATAATTCTTTTACGTCTATGTCTTTGGCGAAGGAGCTACTGCAGCAATCAAAAACCTTGACCGGAACAATTCGTAAAACACGTAGAGAAATACCAAAAGAAATTTTGTCAAAAAGAAATCGAGTAGAATACTCAAGCGAAATTCTATATGGAGAAGACACAATTTTAGTATCTTGCGTAGGTACCTAAAAAATATAGAAGCGTTATGCTACTTTCAACGCAACATCAAGATTTGGAATTGTCCGGAGAAGACCTCAGTTACAAACCGCAAGTTATCTTGGACTATAATAGCTGCAAAGGAGCTGTGGACAGCGTCGATAAAATGGTGAAGGAATACTCATGTTGAAGAAATACAAATCGCTGGTCTCTTGTTCTTTTTTTTAATTTCGTTGATATTGCTGCCATGAATTCATTTATTCTATACACTACGAAATTTGAAAATTTTGAAAAAGGGAAGACATCTCGAAGGAGATTATTTTTGCAAAAACTTGGGTTTGAATTAGTAATCCCACATATCACAAAACGTACACTTCAAAGATTACCAAGACATGTGCAGAATGCAATAGCGATGGTTTTGGCAGACACAGAACCAGAGGAAACTATCGCTCGCCCAAAAAGAGGTCTTTGTAAGATATGTCCAAGAGCAAATGACAAAAAATGTTCGAAAACATGCGAAAAGTGCAAACTTTTTGTATGTAAACAACATTGCCAGAAAAAAACTACAATAATATGTAATAGTTGTTGCCCTCATTAATTTATGTTTACATTTTATTTTTATATTTTTATTAATTTATATGAAATCTAACGTTAATTTAAAATAATAAAGGTTACCATTACAAATTAATCGGTTTTTCTTTACAAAATTAGAAAAAAAACTTCCCCACTTGGTAATCGGTGCCTCAAAAATTGCTTGGTAATCCGAAGGTTAATGTGATCTACTGATTGCTTAGGCTGTAAGCAAACAAGTAGTGAGGTTGCAAATTAGGTGTTTTACTTTATTCTAATTACCTTAAATTTAGTTTTTCTAAAATATGTTACCATTTAATTACAAAAAAGTTACCGTTAAATACAAACGTTTACAAACATAACCTAAAATACGTTAAAACTAAAGCGTCTGTCACAATGATGTTAATGTCAGTGTTCAGATGTTAATGGTAATAATAGTGTTAATACTGGTCACAATCATGTTAACCAAATTCGTAACCGTCTTGCAAATTTAAAATTCGTGGTGTAATATGGTTGGAGCTACATTTTATCAGTTGCACCAATGGAAAAATTCTTAATTACTAAATCACAAAAAATTACACTAGTATTTATTACCACAAACTCATAATCATAATCTTAACCTTACATTCCTATGCTTATTGCGCTTATTATTCTCGTTTTATTGCCGTTTTTCCTGTTTTATATCATTTTTTATTGTTTATCTTTCATTAGCATTATTATCTTTCGTTAATTCCTTCTTTTACACGTTCCTTTTTCCTATTTTCTTTTCATTACCGTGTATCTTGACCTTTAAACAAACTGTCTTTTTCAAGACTTCAAAATTTTAACTTTAACAGCTTAACCTACAATCGACTACAATTTTTGTTGAAGTGTAGAAGAATTTACATCAATAATTTTATAATAATGGAATCGTTTAATCTGAAAAAGTTTACAATTCTGCTCCTAATAAAGAAAAAAAATCAGATTTGAAGTCTGATCCGTCAAAAATTTAAGTCACACAAATCACATGCGTAAGAGATCGCATTTCTATTGGTAGATGTTAGTGGTGATGTTACGAAATCCAGAAATATTCTGTACTGTTAACATGTTCACCTAACATCACCAGTACTATTAACATCATTGTGAACAGTTGCTAACAGAAAGCATTTTGTGTACTTTAACATTTTAACTAACATTACCAATTACCACTACCGTTAACATTAACATCATTGTGACAGGCCAGTAATGCAATAGCATCCACGCTGTTCTAAACGATTTCGTTTTTATAATATTGGTGCACGGAATATTGGTACACGTCTTTTAAATTATGTTTTCATAATCCTGTACGATAATAGCTTTAACAGGTACGGAAATCACTTTGACCTGTACGGAAATGAAAATACAATGCATCGTGTTATCTGTTATAGTCATAAAAAATTATAGTTGTATTGCTAGTACAGCGAAAAAGTTATTGAAACTGCACTTGCAATTTTTCTATCATGTAATACACGAATTTCTGCATTTGAAAATTGCGACGGCTAATCAGAGGTGGGTAAAATAGTTTTGAAAACTTATTTAAATTGCAAAATAGAAAATACATTTGTTAAATGTATTTAAAATACAAAATGGAAAATGGTTTCTATCAAACTATTTAAAATGCAAAATAGAAAATAGATATTTTAAATAGATTTGTAAATACAAAATAGTTTAAGACATCCAATGGCTAACTTATTTGTTTCAAACACACTACTATACCAAGATGTTACTGTTTAGTTTACTGAGAAACAGTTTTTCAAGTGTTTCATTCTTCATAAACTCGTATTTGGGTCTCATGATCATTCCCGCGTACGAAAATAACCTCTCAACGGGAGTTGAGAAACAGATAATGGACTATTGAATTTTATACATAACTTCTTGGCACTTTGATATTGATGTAACATGTTAAAATTTGAATAACTGTTTTGCAGTAATTGCGTTCCTGAAGTTGCAAATTGTTATTATTTCCCGATTGAGAAACGAGACTAGTGCTATATCAAGCTGAATCTACCAATATGCCGGTAGACCCAGGCCTAGGAATACACAATGCTAGGAGGTGCGACCTATTAATTATTATACTAGCTGTATATATTAACATTTGATTGAATTATAGAGACTATTGCTCAAATTATGCTCATAAGTGACTTTTGTACAATAAAAAGTTCATTGTCATCATAAGGATTATTTAAAATAAATACGATAATAAATTACGATTCGACCACCTTCCTTGTCATTAATAGGAGGCAACAAAAATACTTGAGTTTAGACTAAGAGCGTCCATACTTTAAATACGGCCATGAATACTATTCTCATCAAATAGGAAATACTTATTCGTTAACTGAATAAAAGAAGTTTCTATTACTTTAACTTCATCATTAACACATTATTTAGGTTCTAAGGAGAGAATTTCTAGTTCGTTGAAAAACAATTGCTGAAGTAGTTTTGTATCATCTTTAGAAATGCATTTAAGACACTGTTCACTAACCAGATTACGGACACGTGTTTTAATTTTAAAAAACTTTCCGTTTAATATAAACCCTCTGAATTCTGCTTCTCCCCATCAGCTGCATTTTATTTATGTTTAGTGAACATCGAAATATTTATTAATCGGCTTTGATATAGGTAGCAAACTTGCAATTTTATGCCACGTACAGAACACATTTGCGGAACACAACAAAAAACTATAGATGCTATGATCATTAACAAGATAAAGGTTTTTATGAGCAGAACACATGACGAAAATGTAGTCAAAAAAGTTTGCCCAAACGTTGGTATATCTAGGTCGCCTATGAGTAATATTTAAAATAGAAAATGTTTCTAAATTTCCACTTAAAATAGAAAATACAAAATAGATTTTTAGTTAAGTATTTAAAATAGAAAATGGCATTTTCATTGTAAATAGGTATTTAAAATAGATTTATTCAAAATAGTTACCCACCTCTGCGTCTAATAAAAGCTTAAAAATTAAACTAGATACTAAATTTTAGCAAACTAATGAAAAACAGACCCTAATAAATTGTTATAAAATGTAATTGAACGCAACTATTATGTTTGACATTGACGTTTTTGTATCATTACCACTCATTACTGGATCATAACCACAGATCACTCATCTGTCACTCATAAAGTATTTTGGTTCTCTTATGGTTCTCAGAAATATGTGTGAAAAGAAAATAAAGGCCTGTCGAATTTGTTTAGAGGAAATAGTGGAAACCGAGCAGTATTACTTTTTCAATGATGGCAATAACCTAAAGCTACAATCTAAGCTGCTGGAGGTTTTACCAGAAATTGTAAGTTAAACCAACTGGATTAAATCGAGTAGTGTAAAACTTTATTACAGGACTTAAACATCACCTCAAACCCGATTTCTTGTATTCGATGTGTGGTTACAATGGAAGAAATATATGAATTCAAGCAACTGTGCATTCTAACTGAAACAACTGTAAAAGAATCACGACAAATACCTTACACCGATGTCTCAACTTATATTAAAAATGAAACTATCAAAAACGAGTTGGTTGATAATAACATTCAAGTCAAACTTTCAGATTTGGAAGTCATCAGCGATGACTACTTGGAAATCAAGACCAATGTGTCTGTCTGCGTCAAGGAACCTTCAAAAATAGAACTGTATTGCTACAACTGCAACTTCAAGACTAACAAGAAGGTGATTTTAATTCGACATATGCATAAGCACCTAAATGAGAAAAGTTATAATTGCAATGAGGGCAATTATAAAACTTTATCAACAAATTACAAAAGAAAACACACCACTAAAAGATCATTTAAATGCAACATATGTAATTACTTTACTATTTACAGATCACATTTAAAAGTTCATATGCGTACGCACACTGGTGAAAAACCATTTAAATGCAGTATATGTGATTACCGCAGTATTTCCATGTCGGGTATAAAAAGGCATATGCCTAAGCACACTGGTGAGAAACCATTTAAATGCAATATATGTAATTACTGCTCTAATGACAAATCGAATTTAAAAAGTCATATGCATAAGCACACCGGTGAAAAATCATTTAAGTGCAACATATGCGATTACTGCAGTAGTAGCACATCACATTTAAAAATTCATATGCGTAAGCACAGTGGTGAAAAACCATTTAAATGCAATATATGTAATTACAGCACTATTAACATGTCACATTTAAAAACTCATATGTATAGGCACACTGGTGAAAAACCATTTAAATGCAATATATGTAATTACAGCACTATTAACATGTCACATTTAAAAACTCATATGTATAGGCACACTGGTGAAAAACCATTTAAATGCAATATATGTGATTACAGCACTATTACCATGTCACATTTAAAAACTCATATGTGTAAGCACACTGGTGAGAAACCATTTAAATGCAATATGTGTGATCACTGCACAACTAACATGTCGGATTTAAAAAGGCATATGTGTAAGCACACTAATGAAAAACGATTTAAATGCAGTATATGTGATTATTGTAGCAGCCGATTAGGAAGTTTAAGAACGCATATGCGTCAGCATACTGGTGAAAAACCGTTTAAATGCAATATATGTAATTACTGCTGTAATGACAAATCGAATTTAAAAATTCATATGCTTAAGCACACCGGTGAAAAACCATTTAAGTGCAGTATATGTGATTACTGCTGTATTGCCAAGCAAAGTTTAAAAATACATATGCGTAAGCACACTGGTGAAAAACCATTCAAATGCATTATATGCGATTACTGCTGTACAACCAAGTTTGGTTTAAAAAAGCATAGCATTAAGCACACTGGTGAAAAACCAACCACTTAAATGAAATATAGACCACGGGAGTTCTTGATAATTCTAAAATTGAGATTTTGTATGTGTATACAGGGTGGGGCGCCGTATACGTCATCATACCAGAACGTGTTTGAATTTCAAAATATTTTTTTCTAAAGGTATATACAGTATCTTTAAGAGCACAATTTAAACATATTTTTGATTACACAACTTCAGATAATATGAAAGTTAGGATTCGCAATGCTTTCCAAACAATAACACTTCAAATGTAATTAAACCTTCAGAAGTCTTTTGAGGAAAGAATACGTCTGTGTATTGAAAGAAATGGCGGTCAATTTGAACATTTGCTGTGATGTGTCTATTCGTAATTTAGTTTTGTCTTCTATTTACTAATTTTTGTTTATAAAGCTGTTATTAAACTTGAGAATTTCATAATTTGTATTCTTACTCTCATAAATTTATTTTCCAGTTTCAATTTAATTTTGACTGATTTTTCAGTTAACTTAGCCTACAATCCAAATCTCCATTGCTTTGATAATAAAAATCGACATTTAATATTGAAAACAAACATTGTAAAATATTTCGAATTCCGTTGGAGTTAGGTATAGGGAACTCTTATATCGTTTGAAAGGTAATACAATTTTCCAACACAATATGCCATTACATACGAGGTGTGCTATTTGAAATAATACAGTTATTAGTGTGCGAAAATCACTGGTACTTTTTTAACCATTCTATATGATTTTATAATAAAAAAAATTTATACCATTTCAAACACAGGTCTTTCAACTAAACATTAGTGCGGTCAAATTATTCCTCTTTCAGTAGGCGATAAAAATCTTTTTTTTTTAAATTCAAACCTGCAATTTTAAAAATCGTTTCTCAAAAACGGTAGGTTTTATGCATATGGAATAATATTGTAACTGGCATTTATTTTATTCCTAGAATCCAAAAAATAATTAAAATACTGGATATTCCATTTAAAAAACATAACTTTGATTTGGATCATCTTTTATGAGCATCCTGTGTAATCAAAAATATTTTTAAATTTTGTTCTCAAAGTTTCTGTACTTGCAGAAAAAATTATTTTAAAATATAGACATGTTCTGGTATAATAACCTTGGCGTATACGGCTGTATATATATGTGGGCTTTTAATAATAATAATAATAATAATAGTTTATTGTTATATATACCGAAGGTACAAAACATTGTCAAAGTGTGCATACAATTATAAATGTCTTATGGAACTATTACGTACAATAACAAAGAAAGAAAACTAATAAACAAATTCGGTTAGTGAATAGAAACATTTATCAATTAAATAGTTCTTTAGCTCAAATTTAAATGAACTTACATTATTAATACTTTTAATATTTGTAGGTAATGCATTGAAAGTTTTGATGGCACTGTAAAAGGGTCCATCAGAAAAGATTTTTAATCGATGAGAGGGCGTGGATAAGTTACTATTGTTGCGTGTGTGCATGATGCTATAAAAGTCTTTGTTTAGGGGAAACAGGTTTAAGTTTTTCCTTACAAAAATCACGATTTCGTATATGTATAGTGATACGACTGTCATTATTTTCATCTCAATAAAGACTGATTTACATTGTGTTTTGGAAGGTAGCTTTTTTATACACCTTAATATACGTTTTTGTAGCACAAAGAGTTTATGGAGCAGTCTGTTGTTTCCCCAGAGGATAATACCATATCTTAACCTACTGTGAACATGCGCAAAATACAACTGCTTAAGTGTATCTAAACTGACTGTGTCCCTTATTTTATAAAATGCATAATACATGCTACTTATTTTTGAATACAGGTGAGTAACATGTACTTCCCACTTAATTGTACTGTCCACAAATATGCCTAAAAAGTTGTGATAATTTGAAACAGGCAATGACTTGCCCTTTAAGTTTACATAAAGACTCTGATTGGTATGAGTTTTTGTAGAAAATACTATTACTTTTGTTTTTTTATCATTCAGGATTAATTGATTCCTATCACACCAAATAGCCATTGATGATAAACACTGCGTTGCTAGATCTGCTAGGCACTGAGAATTACTGGAGCTGATTATCACTGATGTATCATCCGCAAACTGATATAATGAGCTGCATTTTTATATGGTCTATAAGATCGTTTACATATATTAAAAACAATATGGGACCTAAAATGGATCCTTGTGGGACTCCTTTTGATGTTTCTTTATATCTGGATGAAATTGAAAGAATGCAATCATTTTCCTGATAACTAAGGTTCACGTATTGACGACGTTGTGTAAGATACGTTGAAAACCATTTCAAAGGAGTACCTCTAATGCCCATGGCATTCATTTTGTGTAAGAGTATTGAATGATCAATTGTGTCGAATGCCTTGCTCAGATCAAAGTATATGGAGGCAACTTGTTTTTTCTTATCCATATCATCCAAAATAGTAGAAACAGATTTGAAAACTGCATCGTATGTTGATTTATTTTTTAGAAACCCATACTGACTTTTTGACAATAGATTGTTTTTGTTCAGGTACAGTATTAACCGACTATATATAATCTTTTCTATAATTTTACTAAAAACTGATAGTATTGAAATCGGTCGATAGTTGTTGATATCCATCGAGCTACCTTTCTTTAGAATAGGTATGACTTTTGCAATTTTAAGGGAGTCCGGAAATATACCATCTGAACATGATTTATTTATAATGTCAACTAAAGGAGGCGCTATCCAACAAACAACTTCTTTGAGAATATTTCCTGGTATGTTATCAAACCCATAAGATTTTTTATGAGCAACTATTTGAATAACTGAGGTGACTTCTTTTACGTCAGTGGGATATAGAAACATGGATCGATGATGGTTGTCGATAGTGTACGTAGATAAGTTATTGACAAGTGGTTTTTCTTCCGATGTAAAAAAATTATTAAACATTTGTTGCTACCATAACCGGATTTGTTACAGTGTTACCAGTCTCGTCCCTTAGACTTGGTTGTAGATTTTTGGATGCTGTTTGAATGCTGTTGTTTATTAAATTCCACACGGACTTCATTTTATTGTTGCTGCTTGCGATGTAATTTTCGTTGTAGCTTTTTTTAGCATTTTTAAGTAGCAATTTGTATTCCTGTTTTTTGATTTTGTATTGCAAATTGATGATCTGATTGTTCGATTCTTTACTCAGTAAGTAAAGATCATGTACTGATCGAGCTGCTAGTTTTATCTGTGGATCAATCCATTTAGGAGTTCTTTTAGAATCTGTAGACTTTACTCGTATTTTTGGAAAGGAGCATTCAAAATAATAACTCATAATACCCAAAAAAATATCATATTTGGTGTTGACATTTGTAGTGTTATAAACTTCGTTCCAAGATTCTTTACTTAAACTGTAGTAAAATTGAGATTTATTATTTTTGCTAAATATTCTCGATGTACTATATATTATGTTGGAAACTATTTTTTTATCAATTGTAATACTTTGGGCTGTGTGATCAGAAAGAGTTGTAGGGATAACATCACTAGCAACCACTTTTTCGTTTAGATTTGAAAATATGTAATCCAGCTGTGATCGCGAATTTCTTTGCATTCTAGTTGGTTCCATAATATGAGATCTTAATCTAAAAGACGAGAATAGGTCCACTAGTTGTTAATAGCCTACTGAATTTATTGTTTCGTTTATATTAAAGTCACCACAAACCACTAACTTGTCACTATGCTTACAAATAATGTTTAGAATTTCGAATAGTTTCTCGGTAAACTCGTGTAAATTTCCTGTTGGTGATCTATAAATACATAAGACTGTTACATGCAATTTTCCCAGTATACACCTGGCACAACAATATTCAAAGTCTTGTTCGACACTTACTACGTCACACGCGACCGACTTCGTAATAATAGTGTCCGTTGAGTAGATTGAGACACCGCCACCTCTAAGAGTACTTCTGCAGAAACTGTTTAATAGCTTGTATTTACTTATACCAAATACATTAATTTCATCCGGATGCAACCAATGCTCAGATAAACATAAGATATCTGGTCGAGTATCGGACAAAAATACTTCCAATTCTTCACACTTTGATCGAACACTTCGTATATTTAAATGCATGACTTTGATGGAATATTTTATTGCATTAAAATTTAAGTCGGATGACTGCTCTTTAGCACCTTCGTATTTATTACCTAATTTACAATTTTGCGCTAAGCTATTTTTTAAAATTTCTCTAGGTGGATAAAAAACTGTTGAGTTATTTCTTGATTGCTATTTTTCATAATTTGTTTTTTCCATTTCTCGATTTAGGTAGCGGTTATAATAAGGACAGTTTCTGTCATACGCATGATGATTGTAGTCGATTTTTATCCTGGTTTTTTCTACTGCGTTCCAACAATTTATACATTTCATATTAGTATCATCCTTACAATCAGAAGTGTTATGGTTACCTGTACATTTTGCGCAGGTTAATGGTTTTGTACATTTATCACTGAAATGATTAAAACCACAACATTTATAACAACGTATGATATCGAAACGTTCGAATATATTACATTGTCTCTATCCAATAAATAATCTTTCTCTTCTCAGTATGTTATGTAGTTCTTCAGCTTTAATTTCAAATATTATGTTTATACAATTTCTTTTTTTATGATTTATAAATTTTTTTATTATTTTAATGTTTTCAAAATATGTTATGGGTAAATCGTTTTGTTCAATTATATCTTTTATAATTTCTTTATCGTCCTTATGTAAGTATTCAGGTTCCGCGTTAACTAGTATAATTTTTGGAGTTTTCATTTTGACATCTATAACATTATATTTGTCTCCTAATTCATTTTTCAATTCACTTTTAATTTTATTTTTGGAATTTTTATCGTTGCAAGTGATTAATATTCCTCCTTTTTTAATATTTTTTACATTTTCTATTCCAACTGCTAGTTTAACAGGATCCACTTTGTTTTTTACTTCAATTGTTATATCTACACATTTTTGTTCATTAATTGGAGTAACTATAATTTTTTCCGTATTCTTTCTTGTTACAGCCTTTGCATAATTCATACTTAGAGTATTTGTAATTTTAGTAGCTGTGCTGCATTGTGTTTGACTTTCATTATTTAATTTCATTACCTTATATATGTCATCAAATTTAGAATTGATTTCATTTTTAAATTCAATGAAATAATTTAATATTTCGAATTTATCTTCAGATACGATATCAACAGAACCTTCTTGTTGGACATGTTGTTTGATTTGTAATTTCAAGTTATTTATTTCTAATTTTAAATCTTTAATTACTTGATGTAGCATTTTATTTTCCTGCTTTAATTGAATAATTTGACTTTCAATTTTTTTATTATCTAAATCATCTTCTGTATGTCGATCGCATATTAACTCGGTTTCATTTAAAATAGTAATTTGTTTATCATTACTCACCAAAATTTTCGCACAGCTTTTATGATACACAGATTCACACTTTATGCACTTAATGAAAGCATTCTTAACTTTATTTTTACACTTCTTGCACCAATATTCTTTAATTACCGCAAGAGCACTTTCAGACGATGCTTCATCGTCCGCCATGACTATATGATATTTTCGTTATCGTTTGTGGATAATTCAAAGTTGTTGGATAATATATATTGATAAACTCTGTATAATAAAATGAAGTTGCGCGCGCATATAATGGAGCACAAATAATGTGCAACATATATAGAGTCTGCGCTGATGTAGTCACTCAGTTAATGTAGATGTTATTAAAACGTAGTGTTAAGCATTTTTGATGTAGAGCTATTATTACTTTATTTACTCATTAAATAGTCACGATCGTGTTTAACGCTTTCTTAATCTATATCCTTAAGAGGTTATGGGCCCAGGATACGTTTGGATTAACGCGCAAATATAGATTCGTGTTTTATTATCAGGCAGACATTTTTTGTTATCCGTTATTAAAAAGTGTGAAGTGCCGTAAAGAAAATGCTGGCAGAAAGTGTTAATGTGGCAGTAATGAGTAAGTTCGATGGTAAGAATTATCATCAATGGAAATTCCAAATAAAGCAAGCTCTTAGGGCTAAGGGAATTTACGAAGTTACAACGGGTGACACACCAAGGCCAACAGACGCCACTAAACCGGAAGAAGTAATTTTATGGGACAAGAAAGATGCATTAGCTATGTGCATTATAACTGCATCGATGGATTATTCCCAAATTACGCTTATTGAAAATTGCGAAACTTCGCAGGAAGCAATAAATAAATTAGACGCCATTTATTTGATGAAATCCGAAGCTAGCAAAATGATGGCGCATGAGCAGTTCTATAAATACAAGATGGCGCTAAATGATTCAGTTGTTCAACACATCACGAAGGTAGAAAATTTGGCACGTCAAATCAGAGAAACTGGCGTAAAAATTGAATCATAAGATATATAAAGTTTTTTACTAAAATTTTACATAAAAATTTCTTTGTATAATACAGACTTTTACTTTCTATAAAATTTTTATTAAAGTTTCTAGTGTGCACTTGCGTAGTAGGTTTTATTCAACGGTTTTATTCATCGACCTGGCAACATCGGAAAGCTACGCTTTAGCTTTCCGTTGTTGCCAGGTCGATGACTATTCACTTTATTTGTACATTCTAACCTAACAAATTTTAAAAACAAGTTTAGAGTTAAGTATTTATGTTAAAAAATGAATCAAAACATTTTATTAGCTGCAATGGCTATTAATACAATGATACTAGCGATAGAATTAAAAAAAAGTTAACACGCAAAAAAAGACCGTGGCGTCGGTTAGAAAATGGTTGCAAAGAAGAAATAATTGGAAGGATACCGTATTGACGCTTTTAAAAATAACGAACTGCTTATGGAGGATCCAGCAGCAAATCGTAATTTTTTTCGATTAATTAATTGTCAATTTGAAATTGGTTTAGCTGCCGTCTTAATCAACAAGGAAACATTTATGAAATGTTTTTTTCAAAGTTTTACAAAAGATATATTTACATACTAACATTAGAATGTCTTCCGGGTTTGTACCGTGTCATAGTTGCAACCGAAGCTGCCAACGTTTCGCCCACTTTCGTAAGGGGCTTCATCAGGGCGTGAGATAAATCGCAAAACTCTAACAAGCAATCGAAATCTAACTAAGAACTTCTCAAAAGTTAGGTTATCCACTTGTAAAACAAGCCATAACCTAAACTATGAAAAGGTAAGAAAGAAAACGATAACCTGAAAAAGCAAACGAAAATCTAACAAAGAATCACTACCGAGTTAGGTAATCAACTTGTGAACCAAGCCAGATTCTAAACTAGGTAGAAGTGACTTAAGAAGAAATAGTCTCCGTATTTAAAGGAACAGGATCGTCACGGATGATTAAGCTCGACCCTGATTGGGTTACGGTTGCTAGGGGGCGTGTTTTTGTTAAATGACTAATAACCGTGAACCAAAGAGGGGATAGTTCGAAACCATGATCGCGATTGAAGTTATTGGGGTGTTTGATGATTTCTATGCTTTCTCGGAATTTTCTGTTGAAAAAGAATGGAGATTTGGCAATCAACGAAACATTATCAAAATCTATCTTGTGACCTGTAGTAAAATGATGTTCAGCGACCGCAGACTTGGAAGTATACCTTTTCCTTATACAACGATCATGTTCTGAAATGCGAGTAATGACGGAACGACCGGTTTCACCAATGTAGACTAAACCACAAGAACAGGGAATTTGGTATACACCTTGAGATGAAAGTGTAGGAAATTTGTCTTTGGGAGAAGGAAGAATCTGAGAGATTTTGCCTGTCGAGTTGAATATGGGTTTAATACCATTCTTACGAAGGAGTTTCCCTATTTGATCTGTAACCTTGTGAATGTAGGGTAAGAAGGCCAATTTCGGGTTGGATTCGGGAGTAGAAATGTCCTTAGGTAATCGAGTACGTGGATGTAAACGACGATTAATAACTCTATCAATATCTCGTTTTACATAACCATTGTTCACTAAGGTTCTAGTAAGATGACGGAGTTCTGAGTCTAGATTCTCAGGTTGACAAATAGAAAAGGCACGATGGACCAAAGATTCAATGACAGAACGTTTCTGTGCAGGATGATGATGAGACGAAGCATGAAGGTATCTGTCCGTATGGGTGGGTTTGCGATAAACAGAATGGCCTAGAAGTCCGTCGGGCTTACGAGTCACAAGAACGTCAAGAAATGGAAGAGAACCATTACTTTCGATTTCCATAGTAAATTTGATATCTAAGTGTTGATTGTTAAGATGATCAAGAAACTTAGACAATTCAAGATGACCATGAGACCAAACAATAAACGTGTCGTCAACATATCTAAACCACACTTTAGGTTTTAATATTGATGATTCCAAAGCAACCGTTTCAAAGGATTCCATAAAAATGTTAGCTACAACAGGTGATAGAGGAGAACCCATAGCAGCAACAGAAACTTGTTCGTAAAACTTATTATCAAATTGGAAGTAAGTAGAGGATAGACACTTTTTAATAAGAGGAACCAAACTCAAGTCCTTGCCATGTTGAGACAGAATCTGTTTGATGATAATAAGCGAATCCTTAATAGGAACTTTAGTAAAAAGTGAAGTAACATCAAAGCTCACGAGAAGATCTTGGGGTTCAAGTTTTATAGTTTCTAGACGTTGAATAAAATGCTGAGAGTTGAGGATGTGAGAAGAGGTTTTACCTGTAAACTCGCAAAGAATGTTGGACAAGAACTTGGCTAGTTTGTAAGTAGGAGACTGGATAGTACTGACGATAGGTCGAAAAGGAATACCTTGTTTGTGAATTTTGGGAAGTCCGTATAGACGAGGTGGTTTAGAATTTGATGGGGTAAGTCGACGTTTAGTTTCAGGGGGTAGATTGGATGATTTGGCTAACCTCGCGTTCAACCCTCGAAGTGGGGTTATGGGTTAGAAGAGCGTAAGTTTCCTCAGACAAAATAGAATTGATTTTCGTAACATAATCAATTTGGTTCAAAACTACAGTGGCGTTGCCCTTGTCGGCTGGAAGAACAATAATATAATATAATATAATAATTAATCATCCGTGACGATCCTGTTCCTTTAAATACGGAGACTATTTCTTCTTAAGTCACTTCTACCTAGTTTAGAATCTGGCTTGGTTCACAAGTTGATTACCTAACTCGGTAGTGATTCTTTGTTAGATTTTCGTTTGCTTTTTCAGGTTATCGTTTTCTTTCTTACCTTTTCATAGTTTAGGTTATGGCTTGTTTTACAAGTGGATAACCTAACTTTTGAGAAGTTCTTAGTTAGATTTCGATTGCTTGTTAAGAGTTTTGCGATTTATCTCACGCCCTGATGAAGCCCCTTACGAAAGTGGGCGAAACGTTGGCAGCTTCGGTTGCAACTATGACACGGTCCAAACCCGGAAGACATTCTAATGTTAGTATAGATTCCGGCCGTGGAAGCCTTCGCTATTATATATTTACATTTTTAAAAACATTGCAAAAACGTCTTAATGGCCAGAATTACGTTGCAAAATCAATATTAGAAATACATTCTAAAAATGTTTAAAAAATATTATTTATAACATTTTACAAATGTTACATTAATGTATAATCAACGCTTCTTTAAAATATTGCAATATGCTAAAGGGGAAGTTCTACAATCATGGTATAAATGTAAGTTTAGTTATACTTGCTTTAATTTTAAAATACTGACATATTTGGCTGTTAGTTTTATTTATACTAACCAATAACGACAGCATTTTACAATCAAGCTAAGTATATAACCTAACTGACATTTATACCATTATTATAGAACCAGCCTTAAATGAAGATCGATAATACAATCTTTGTGTATTCCAAATACTTTAATTTGATGTGGCTGCAAATGCATTTAGTGCCTATGACAAAAATTAACACATAACATAAAAGTAAAACAAACGTTATCCATATACAGTAAAACCTCTATTAACGGACACCTCTGAACAACGGACACCTCTTTCTAACAGACAATTTTTTATTCCCCAAACTTACAACATACAAAACTATATAGCAAATATCTTTCAACAACGAAACCTCTGTAGAACGAACGCGGACACTAAAAATTACACATTTTTCCAGATTGCCTTGAAAAGTATCTCTCCATAACGGAACCCTAAAATATTATTTAATAAAATTGAAAAAAATGTTCTGAATAAATAAATACAAATACTTGTTTATAATTTCAAGTTACAGGTACAAGCTTCTCTTAATAACCTGTCAATCACTAAAATAAGCCGGGTTGAGATTTTCTTAGTTGTTTGAGAATTGCCCATTTCAATAGATATTTACTTAAATACGTAAATCATTTTAATTTTGTTGTATTATTTTTCTTTATTAGTTTGTTCTTTGTATTCAAGTAAAAAGCATTTTTAAGTTGTAGCTTATGTGCGTATACCTTCATTATACTAAAAGTATCTATTTGAGTTTTGCTAAAACGCAATTAGAAAACTGATACACTACAATACATTACACAGCATAGCGAGTGATACTATGGAAATTGTTGATTTGTTGAAGCTTAAAATATAATGCAATTATAATATACAAAATCGCCATTTTTTCACGCAGATAATGGTACTTTGCGCAAACGCGGTTATTAAGTACTTAATTCAAATTTGCAAGAAAGTTTTTAGAAAAACGAAAAGGTTTAATATGTATATTTATTAATAATATGTAACAAAATTTTATATAATTGTGTTTTTGTTACAATATATAAAATAAAAACGTGTATAGGTGAAAGCAAGCAAAAGTATAATATCTAATAAAGTAAAAACGTTTTTTATGTTACTAAAAATTGTTTTAGAAAACATTTTTAAAATATTTCAATATCAATGTTTAAATGAAATATTTTTAAAACGCAACAAAAATATTTTTTTGAAAAACATTTTTTATTTTGACTTTTAAAACGTAACGTTTTTAAAACATGAAAAAAATGTTTCCTTGCTGATTGGGGTAAAACAAGATATTGTTAAAATGAACATTATTATGCGAGAAGCAATTAGTCCAAGAAATAAGTATGTTATAACGTTTTATTTTGCTTTTTAATTAAATATTATATACACAAAATTTAGGCTAAAAGTAACACTTCGTTTCCTAGCCACTGCAGGATAGTCTTATCTGTCATTGATGTTTTCAACAAAATAATTCATGAAAATACAATTTCTAAATTTGTTCCGGAAGTATGCAAAGCAATGAGTATAAATTTAAGAGAGTGCATGAAAGCAAAATTCCGTTAATAAAACCTTTGCAGCTTATTTAACTTTATTCTTCAATTAAAATTAGAACCTCTTCTTTAGAGCACGACATTGTTTAAAGATTTAAGTTTTAACCTGAAACTTTTACATTAACGTTATAAACACATTTAAAATATAACCAAAAAAAACAAGAACAAGTTTTTGATGTTTCTATTGCAAATTTACATTAAATTTTACTATATAAATTACTTGTATGCTACTTTGCAAGCTTTTCAAAATAATTTTCACAAAATTTTATGGTAAATTTTGCACCGTGTCACACGGTGAATTCTCTAATTGTCAAATCGTAAATAAACATACAAATTATCGTATTATCTGTTAGTCTTAGTAAAACGATTTTGTTGTATTAGTACAGGCAATCCTTTCTAAACGATACGCTATCTGGTGGCGTTTTTGATAAACAGAAATAATGAGATACGTACACAACCTCATTTTAAATTTTAATAAAAATGTCTTTCCAACGGTTTTTAATTACAGCTTCCATAGAAGATAAATGACAACTGCATCGTTGCCATCGATTGACTGACATTTTTAACATTAAATTACATTTTACGTCTTAGTAATTCAATTTTTGTAAGATTTATAGTTGCTACAACATAACGTTGAATACTGCAATAATCGTTTACTTATTGTTGTGTTATAGCCAGAAGTGAGAATAATCAGTTGATTGCACATTTGCATTAGAGCATGGACTTTTTAAAGCAGTTTACGGTAACTAATACAAATGATTTATATTGCTCCAAAAACAAACAGCAAGCGGCGAGAAAAAACCTAAATATTTTTTATTTAACATAATAAGCATACTATTCAATTGTAATGCTTGATTGTGACGATATATGGGTAATATTGTATAGAACTATGACTACGTTTACACGAAAAAATAACATAGGTTTTAACAACATCGGTTTTATTAATAACGGTTTTCACCGGCTATTTACACGAACGTAACGAAGTGGCGTTATTAACACCGGTTTAAAGTCGGTGACGTAAAACGGCGTTACTAACACCTAAAACTACTACTACCAATAGTAAATAACGAAATTTACTATCGATATTTTCATCCACGTCCCACGATTCACGCTTATTACTACTCATTTTTACAAAAAATAAACCAAATATACAAAATAAAAGCGATAACAATTCCGTTGGTATTGCGATTAAAGCGGATGTTATATCAAAGAGCGAGTGTTTACACGTTTTCTAACATAGGCTTTAGTAACGCTACGCCGTTGTTCAACAGGTGTAGCTTTACTAAAACCTGTTTTAATAAAACCGGTGTTTACACGTTACTTTACACAGACTTTAATAACAACGGTGTTATTAAAACTTGTGTTATGTGTTCGTGTAAACGTAGTCTATATATATATATATTGCAATTAATACAACAGAATCATAATTAAATAAGTTAACCGGTACATTTTACTTACATTACCAATTTTAATTAAACTTATCACTCTTGATTCTAGAAAACTGAACATTAAAGAATATAGAAATACTTTTAATTCAACTTTATAACCACTTATAAACACCAAAGAACTACAAAAACCTGAAAATGTATCTCATTAAATCAGGTTTCTATTTACACCACAGTGGCCTTGCGATCTTAATCGAGATTATCTAAAAAAATTATTGAAATTGCAGTAGCATGGGCTTAAATCGCTAATAAATGTAATTGAACGCTGCCATTATGTTTGACATTAAACTTTTTGTCAGCTTTTGTCGCTTTTGTCATAACTTCTTATGATCGTAACCAAATCAGAACGAGAAGATCAGACAAGATAACTCATAAAGTATCTCAGAAATATGTGTGAAAATAAAATAAACACCTGTCGAATTTGTTTAAATGAAATAGTAGAAACCGAGCAGTATTACTTTCTCAATGATAGCAATAATTCAAAGCTACAATCTAAGTTGCTGGCCGTTTTACCAGAAATTGTAAGTAAAACCAACTGGATTAAATTGAGTAGTGTAAAACTTTATTACAGGACTTAAACATCACCCCAAACCCGATTTCTTGTATCCAATGTATGATCACAATTGAAGAAATATATGAATTCAAGCAACTGTGCATTAAAACTGAAACAACTGTAAAAGAATCACAACAAATACCTTATACCGATGCCTTAACTTATGTCAAAAATGAAACTATCAAAAACGAGTTGGTTGATTATAACATTCAAGTCAAACTTTTTGATTTGGAAGTCATCAGCGACGATTGTTTGGAATTCAAGACCAATGTCTATGTCAAGAAACGTTCAAAAATAGAACTGTATTGCTACAAATGTGACTTCAAGACTAACAAGAAGATGATTTTGATTCGACATATGCGTAAGCACCTAAATGAGAAGCTTTATAATTGCAATGAGAGCAATTATGAAATTACGTCAACAAATTACAAAAGAAAACACACTACTAAAAAATCATTTAAATGTAACATGTGTAATTACTGCACTATTTACAAGTCGCATTTAAAGGTTCATATGTGTAAACACACCGGTGAAAAACCATTTAAATGCACTATATGTGATTACTGCACTACTACCATGGCACATTTAAAAATACATATTATGAGTAAGCACACTGGAAAAAAACCTTTTAAATGCTCTATCTGTAATTACTGTTCTAATATCAAATCGAATTTAAATATTCATATGCATAAGCACACCGGTAAAAAATCATTTAAGTGCAGTGTATGTGATTACTGCTGTATATCCAAGCAGAGTTTAAAAACACATATGCATACGCACACTGGTGAAAAACCATTTAAATGCACTATATGTGATCACTGCAGTACTACCATGGCACATTTAAAAATACATATTATGAGTAAGCACACTAGAGAAAAACCTTTTAAATGCTCTATCTGTAATTACTGTTCTAATGTCAAATCGAATTTAAATATTCATATGCATCAGCACACCGGTAAAAAAACATTAAAGTGCAGTGTATGTGATTACTGCTGTATATCCAAGCAGAGTTTAAAAACACATATGCATAAGCACACTGGTGAAAAACCATTTAAATGCAATATATGTGATTACTGCTGTATTACCAAGCATATTTTAACAACTCATATGTATACACATACAAACGAAAAACCATTTAAATGCAATATATGTGATTACTGCACAACTAACATGTCAGATTTAAAAAGGCATATGTGTAAGCACACTAATGAAAAACCATTTAAATGCAATATATGTGATTATTGTAGCGGCCGATTGGGAAGTTTAAAAAGACATATGCGTCAGCATACTAATGAAAAACCATTTAAATGCAGTGTATGTAATTACTGTACTGCTGACCAATCAAATTTAAAAATTCATTTGCGTAAACACACTGTTGAAAAACCGTTTAAATGCCACATATGTAATTACTACAGTATTAACACGTCACATTTAAAAATTCATATGCGTAGACACACTGGTGAAAAACCATTTAAATGCTATATATGTGATTACTGCTGTACCACCAAATTTGGTTTAAAAAAGCATATCATAACGCACACTGGCGAAAAACAAATCACTTAAATTCAATATAGAGTAGACCAGCCACGGGAGATCTTGACAATTCTAAATTTTAGATTTCCCAAAGTTGTATTTTGTATCTATAATATGCTTTTATGTAGTAGTCTATAAAATGTATTTTAAAGTTTACATTGTAACATTAAAATAATCTTACTTATTGGTGCTGCAGTGAAAAGTGAGAATAATCAGTTTTTTGCGACAACTAATCGATATTATTTATATTGTTTCTAAACCGAACAGCAACCGACGAGAAAAAACCTAAATAATTTTTATTTAATATAATATTTACTTGTAAAACTTGAATGGAACGATTTAAACGTAATATTGTATAAGCCTATATTGCAATTCATATAACCATTTTAAATAAACTTATTACACTTTATCTAAAATAACTAATCAATAAAGAAAATGGAAATACTTTCAATGCAATTTATAGTCCCTTACAAACACCAAAAACTAATTTAATCAAAAATGTAGCTGTTTAACTCTTGTTTGCCAAATATTATAGGAATTAGAAAACAGCCACAAAATTCATCTTATATTTATTTAAAATCACAGTAGTAACATTTTACGATCGTTTCGCCGATTATTATAATGTCTTCTTCAGATGTTAATTATACAACTTCCTTCTTTCATTCATTATTAAGTGTAACATTATTTCTACAACACAAATTAATAAATCAAATAGATATGTGAAAAGATAAAATTTTCTTAAACGTGTTACGCCCCGAGCAAATTTTTTCTAAATCCGGCACTGTCTGATTCATTTAAGTTAGACGTGTGGGAATTTGCTGTTACTAATTTCACGCTTTATTATGTTACATTTTAAAGTCGATAATTTGTAATTTATGGGTAATTAAGAGCGTATTATTTTCGCTTAATACGTGATTAAATGCTGCTTTTCTACAAGTCCTTATAAATATTTTTGCTTAAAATATCATATTACTCGAGCGTTCTCACGAGTTTGCTGACAAATTTATTTTGTTATCGTGTGACGTCATTATGACCCTAGATTCTTTCGTTTCCTTCTTTAATTAGTTCCTGACAAACTCTTGTTGAGATCACTTCGAAAATTTATGGTACCTTGGAAGTACTAACGTTTACTGAAACACGGTGATTTTACCGGATATTACGTTAAAACCTTCCTAACTTTTAGTATATCTACGGAACCTGTTTCTTTCCTAAAATTACTAAAAATCGTATATTTACGGCTATAAGTTACTTTAAATTTTAAAAGTGTACTTAGTTTTCTTAACGCTGGATTATTATACCCAGGTAAAGTACTTAGTTCTTGCTTTATTTAGTTAATCTGACTTCGCTTCTCTCCCTTCTTTTTATAGCGGGTTTTTCTTCCGACGAAATTGTTCTAATTTATATGAACGGTTCCTCCAACGGATTGTTTACTCCACGTGTGAGAGTTCCTTTGTTCATCTGTAAACTCCACTAACGCTACGCTGAGAAGTCAACTTTGATTGCACCAACTGACGCTAAGTGAAAAAAAAACCATCCGTTAACCTTCGTTCTATTGTGAATCAATTCATACCCAAACAGCAATGTAAGCTTGTATCAAGATTGCAGCAAACTTGTTGTGACAACTTTAAAACTTGCAGCAATATTGTCGTGACAAGTTTAGAGACTTGCTGCAAGTTGGCTAAGGAAGCAATAACAAGCTTGTGACAACCTTGTCGCGACAAACTTGCAGCAATATTGTCATGACAAGTTTGGAGACTTGCAGCAAGTTTGCTGCAAGTTTCGACAAAGTTGCAGCAATATTGTTAAGTCTTGCCATGACAAGATTTGAATTTGCAGAAATGTTACAGTCCCCTGTCACCGCAAAGTTTAAAATTTGTAAAAATGCTATTGAAACATGTAAACGCAAGACTTACTTACTTACAGACATATTACTTGTCATGGAAATTCGTCAAATTTTCAGTAATATCGCTGTACTTTGAAGTACAGGTACAAAGAAAAACAAAAAATTATTTTGCTTACTGATATTGTAATTAAATAAAGACTTGTTTCTACAAACTAAGTTACAACTTCATTAGGTATTGTCTATTTGTTTTAATTCTGTTCCATTTCCACCTGTTCTATTCATCGCTAGGTTTGTTGACCTGAAACATAAAATTAAGAATAACCTTAATTGCTCATTTGATGGTAATCTTAAATAAGCTAAACGCATGCAAAACTTTAATAATTTAAAATCATATTACACAATACACAGCATACATTAATAGTCTCAAACTCGGTTACTAGTGTTTGCAAAATTATTTAAAATTTTTAATCGAATAAGTATACAAACCTAAGATGCAAACCAATAAGTGCACTAAAATGCAATAATACTCACCTAAAAAATCTACGATGAGTAAACACAGAACTAAATAATAATTGTGTTAGAATACAAACACCATGTAAATGACAGACATGACTTTCATTAACATAAAAATGGCGAGACATGCGCCGCTATTTATGCGTTTACGCCTGCGTACTGTAAATTTGAAAAAGAAAGTTTTCTGCAAGCTTGCAGCAAGCTACTCAAATTTCTCAAGCGTGTGTCGTCAAAGTTGCCAATATTACCAACATTGCTGCAACTAATTGCTGCAAACTTGCAGCAAGATTCGTAAACTTGGCAAGGAAAAAGCAAGCTGAAATCAAACTTGCTGCAAGTTTACATGCTATCTGGGTATTTGTGCAAATCACAAAGATGTATTTTCTACATTGAACTTTTAATCAAAATCCTACTTGTGTAATCAACTTTAGAAATTCAAAAAAAAACTTTTCTTTATACTTTAAAATTTTACAATTTTGTTTTAAATATTTTATTTAAGGAAACTTCGACTGGAAATACCGTGCACGGAGTTCCATCAGCGAAGTACTAAGGTAAGATTTTTTTTTGTATTTCAAATTTGAAATTACTGTCTTGTCGAATAACGATCGCTGCCCCAAATTAATTTTTTTTTGTTGTTTGTTTTGCGAACCTAACGTAATTAAATTAGTTTTACTACTTTTGTTTTAACACAAGGTAATTTAGATCCTGTATTTTTGCAATATTTGAAATCCATTATCGTTTGTTTTACTTAACTTGTTTGCATAATTCAAAATTGAATATTTTATTGATTATTTTGTAAATTGCTATTTATTCTAAATTCATTATATTTACATCAAATTTACTGATTGCTATTTATTGCTTAACCTTCCCCGTTTTTCTTTTTTTTCTTTTCTTTCTCTTTCAGCAACCTTTTGCTACTACTAGAGCCCTGTTAAACTTTTACAATTTACTTAACAGGACCGTAACTAAACAAATTGTGTGGCGCCCATCTCTAACAGTTTCTAATCACCATTTGACTAACTTTATCTACCACGACATCTTTAATTTAAATATTCCTCTCACAATTTCTTACCCACCCCAATTTGCATACAAGAACCGAGCTACTGCGCCCATCGCTCCCTTTAAATTTAGTTACATATAATTCTTACCGTAACAAACGTATCCTATGATAGAAAAATTTTTTAACTTTAAAATTAATGTATTCACTTGAAATTGTTTATTATTAATATTTTAATTATTAAGTGGATGGAAGAAGTATGAGAAGGAGGAAAAAGTTAAGAGGAGAGGAGGCATAATGAAATGTATTTCAAAAAAACAGAATGCAAATATAGAATGTAAGGTAGTAATTGCAAAGCATGAATCAATTTGTAAGCTAAGGCAACAAATAAAGTTAAAGTTATATATACAAAGATGTCCAGTGTTACTACAAAAGAAGATAATTATTTTATATATACGATAATAAAAGCGTTATATAACTAACGTGTTATACGACTCCGGTCTTTTTGTCGTAGTTATACCGTAAATATTGGTGATCCAGTAACGTTAAAATGGCACAATATTAACCTTCCGATTACCATTGGCGTCTTTTTTGACCGCAGACTTGTTGTTTTTGTTGTCTTTTCTTAAGTTTTTTTTACAACTGTTCCAATATTTTTTAGCTGAGTTTCTTTCAACAATATTTAATAATATATAACAAATTTTTTAATTGTTGTTTGTTTTGCGACGTAAAAAGAATATTGTCGTTGGGGTCATGTTTGACCCCACTTGGTAACCGACGTTCTAAAAAGTAATTCTAATATTTTGTCTGCATTTGTCACCTAATCTGCTTGTTTCAACGTGTTATTCGTCTGAATCATGGTTACTACCATTCCGTCTTTTGTCATTACATTCGGTGAGTTTGTTCGAATCAGTTGAAAAGTGTGTCTGATGTGTTATTACATTTGATTGAAAATAGTTGTTGAATTATGGCTAGAAAATATTTGTCTCAGCGTGAAGTGGAAGAAATAGCTAGCAATATTAATTTACTGAATGAAATTGAAGATGAAATTTTATCTGACGATAGTGATGCTGAATTTGAAGAAGTAACTGTACCTGATCTAAACCCGATTGAAATTTCGGAAGACGATGACAGTGATGATAATTCGCCCAATGATAAAGATATACTGGTGGGTAAAGTTGGTTCCATATGGAAAAAAGATAAGCTTCATGTTAGAAGACGAAATCAGCGAAATATTCTAAAAACACCGCCAGGATTAACAAAATTCAGTGAACATATTTCAACATGTCTAGATGCTTTCCATTTATTTATCTCGGAAGACATTATGGACATAATACTTAGAGAAACAAACATTCGATCTAGAAGAATTATAGGCGATACGTGGAAGCCAGTAGATGCGGATGAGTTACATGCTTTTTTTTGGATTACTGCTTCTAGCTGGTGGTTTGAAAGCACGCCATAGTCTCTCCATAGACCAATTTTTTTGCTGCAATGTCTCGTAATCGAATGAGAGACTTTTTGAAATAAATTCGATTTGACAATATGGACACCTGAGAAGAACGACGGGCAACAGGTAAATTAGCAGCTATTCGTAACATTCACGATATTCTCGCTGCAAATTGCAAAAAATCGAATAACCCTAATGCTGAAGTATGTATTGATAAACAACTTGTTCCTTTCGAGTGTATATGAAGTCGAAGCCAGATAAATACGGAATTAAAATCTGGGCTTTATGCGATGTTAGTAACAGATATTGGTGGAATTTCCAAATATATACTGAAATGGTAGACAACGCTCTAGAACGGGAACAAGGTAAAACACAATTTTATCGTTTTATGCAGAGTATAAAATTTCATTTCTAGGGAAGCGGGTAGTTTTGGATTTGGTTGAAGGGTTGAGAGAAGATTATGGTATTACCACAGATAATTCTTTTACGTCTATGTCTTTGGCGAAGGAGCTACTGCAGCAATCAAAAACCTTGACCGGAACAATTCGTAAAACACGTAGAGAAATACCAAAAGAATTTTTGCCAAAAAGAAATCGAGTAGAATACTCTAGCGAAATTCTATATGGAGAAGACACAATTTTAGTATCTTACGTAGGTACCTAAAAAATATAGAAGCGTTATGCTACTTTCAACGCAACATCAAGATTTGGAATTGTCCGGAGAAGACCTCAGTTACAAACCGCAAGTTATCTTGGACTATATTAGCTGCAAAGGAGCTGTGGACAGCGTCGATTAAATGTTGAAATATTATTCATGCAGAAGAAATACAAATCGCTGGCCTCTTGTTCTATTTTTTAATTTCCTTGATATTGCTGCCATGAATGCATTTATTCTATACACTACGAAATTTGGAAATTTTGAAAAAGGGAAAACGTCCCGAAGGAGATTATTTTTGCAAAAACTTGGGTTTGAATTAGTAATCCCACATATCAAAAAACGTACACTTCAAGGATTACCAAGACATGTGCAGAATGCAATAGCGATCGTTTTGGCAGACACAGAACCAGAGGAAACTATCGCTCGCCCAAAAAGAGGTCGTTGTAAGATATCTCCAAGAGCAAATGACAAAAAATGTTCGAATACATGTGAAAAGTATGTAAACAACATTGCCAGAAAAAAACTACAATAATATGTAATAGTTGTTGGCCTCACTAATTTATGTTTACATTTTATTTTTATATTTTTATTAATTTATATGAAATTTAATGTTAATTTAAAATAATAAAGGTTACCATTACAAATTAATCGGTTTTTCTTTACAAAATTAGAAAAAAAACTTCCCCACTTGGTAATCGGCGCCTGAAAAATTGCTTGGTAGTCCAAAAATTAACGTGATCTACTGATTGCCTGGGCTGTAAGCAAACAAGTAGTGAGGTTGCAAATTAGGTGTTTTACTTTATTCTAATTACCTGAAATTTAGTTTTTCTAAAATATGTTACCATTTAATTACAAAAAAGTTACCGTTAAATACCAACGTTTACAAAAATAACCTAAAATACGTTAAAACTAAAGCGTCTGTCACAATGATGTTAATGTTAATGCCAGTGTTAAGATGTTAATGGTAATAATAGTGTTAATACTGGTCACAATCATCTTAACCAAATTCGTAACTGTCTTGCAAATTTAAAATTCGTGGTGTAATATGGTTGGAGCTACATTTTATCAGTTGCACCAATGGAAAAATTCTTAATTACTAAATCACAAAAAATTACACTACTACCCTAATAACACACGGATTCAAATGAAGGTTCAATGGAATGCCAAAATTTCCAACTCTGGAACTCCAATTATTGGTTGGCAAATGGAAACCTATTGTAAGTGATTTCAAACGTTACCTGATTGTATGTCGATTACTTTTATTCTACATTAAACTAATTAATGACTTCCTGTATTATTCGAGTAAAGTATATATGTTAAGTTCTAATGAAAGGATTGAATCCTAGTGAAATTTAAATTTTGAGTTATAATGTAAAATCAAAACTGGAAATACATTGGGATTCCAAATTGGATCATTGAATTCTTATCTTATAAAAAGTACAAATATATATATATAGTACAATGTGATGTGGTGTAATCTAATCTTTCTCACTCCGGCTCCAACTTTTACATCGTAATGAAATATCAAGTCTGTTTTTAATGTTTTTAGGTAAGCTGTTGTACATTGAATACAATTTTTTATGGTTGGCAGTATTGGCATATCACGGACGTGGATGTCATGTTTTAGAAATTAGGTTAGTGGTTAGTATTGTTTTCTTGAAATGGAACAAAATGTTAGGTATGTAATTACTTTTTACTATATTCATTGCAACCGCAAAATTAATATGGTAATACGCTACTATCTCCTACTGTTTTATACTTTTTTGTATTTCTTGCAATGATTGTTATCACTTGTCTAATTATGATTGTATACATTGCAATAATTGTATTAGAGGTTTTGTTGTTAATGACTGTAGTTCTGACAACAACCCAGAAGATAGTGATGAAGAAATAAAAAATTTAACGTTTATATATAATGGAAGATTGCTGAGATATTGTTAAGTCTGTTTAGCTCTGTAATCTATACTTTTTTTCCAAGTAGTATTAAACATGGACTGGGGTATTAACTTTTTTTCCGCAGAAAACAGAAGACGTTGCGAAAAAGAACAGCCGATAAAACACAGGAACTACAATAAACAATATCTTTTATTGCTATTGTTTTAATAAACGCAACCCTCCCTTATCCGTTAAAATCCAAATAAGTTTCATTCAGGGTATCACTTTCTAATTCGATTAGAATGTTATATGGAAACATGTATGGTGTTTCATTAAAATTACATATGGCATCCCATACGGATTCCAAGTCGGTATTCCATTGGAATCCGAGATTGCGGACATTAAGGATAACGTTGTGTAATTTGGCTTGGAAAGTATACGGAATCTCTCATGGAGTTTAGACGAATTTCCATCGGAATTACATGTGTTATTAGGGTCATAATCATAATCTTAACCTTACATTCCTATGCTTATTGCGCTTATTATTCTCGTTTTATTGCCGTTTTTCCTGTTTTATATCATTTTTTACTGTTTTATTATCTTTCATTAGCATTATTATCTTTCGTTAATTCCTTCTTTTACACGTTCCTTTTTCCTATTTTCTTTTCATTACCCTGCACCTTTACCTTTAAACAAACAGTATTTTTCAAGACTTCAAAATTTTAACTTTAACAGTTTAACCTAAAACCGCCTACAATTTTTGTTGAAGTGTAGAAGAATTTACGTCAATAATTATGTAATAATGGAATCATTTAATCTGAAAAAGTTGAAAATTCTGTTCCTAATAAAGAAAAAAAATCAGATTTGAGGTGGTGTTAGTGGTGATGTTACGAAATCCAGAAATATTCTGTACTGTTAACATGTCCACCTAACATCACCAGTACCATTAACATCATTGTGTAAATTTGCTAACAGAAAGCATTTTCTGTATTTTAAGATTTTAACTAACATTACAAATTACCACTACCATTAACATTAACATCATTTGTGACAGGCCAGTGTAATGCAATAGCATTCACGCTGTTCTAAATGATTTCGTTTTTATAATTTTGGTGCACGGAATATTCGTACACGTCTTTTAAATTACTATGTTTTCTTAATCCTGTACGATAATAGCTTTGACCTACCTATGCTTTGACCTGTACGGAAATGAAAATACAATCCATCGTGTTATTGTTAAGCTGAATCCTCATGCAGTATTGACACCGTAAAACGTACGTTGCGTTAACAGCGTTTTTTTGTATTTGCATCCTCATAGTCATGACCATCGACTTGGCAACATCGGAAAGCTACGCTTCCCTATGGACGAGTAATCACAGGCTGAAAAGTGTACACAACATTGTAAGAGATAGAAATAGTATTTGTAAACAAACGGTACGCACTACTTGTCAAACGACCATTTTATTTGTTTATTTTTACATATTCCTATTGCAACCTAAAGATACATTTTATTTATATTCCATGTTTAACGTTTGATTCAATTAATTTTAACATTTACGTACTTCAAATAATCCTGCTAGAACCGATTCTAAAATTTGAAGTTATAAGTATGTCAACATAATTTGACAAGTAGTGCGTACAGTAAACATAAACAAATGTACTTCCTTTTCTACATGTTTGAGACAAACAAACACATTGCGAAAGTATAGAGATTACTCGTCCAGAGGGAAGCGTAGCTTTCCGATGTTGTCAGGTCGATGGTCATGACAATCGTAATCTCGCCGTAACGGTACGTGCATGTCTACCAACGCTACCAACTTACAATTTTTATCTTGAAGATTGTACAAATGCGAACTTTCGCTCACTAACAGTATTAACTGTTCTAAAAAGCATTGATTATTCATATTTTATTAAAATAAATTTGAAATCACAGGTTAAACGTAAAAACCAAACAGTGTTGAAAAATAAATAAGTTGGCATTCTGCTTTGCGCATGCGAATTATGATTTACGTTGTTAACGCTGCGTAAAATCTTCAAATATTTTAACGTCAACGTAGACAGTAGTTCGTTTGCACCGTAACGGTCACGTGTCTGCGACAGCCAATGAAAATACAATGCGCTGGTGTTCTTACGGTGTCAACGCTGCATGAGGATTCAGCTTTAGTCATAGAAAATTATAGTTGTATTGCTAGTACAGCGAAAAAGTTACTAATAAAAGCTCAAAAATTAAACTAGATCTTTTTAAACTAATGAAAAACTGTCCCTAATAAATTGCTATAAAATGTAATTGAACGCAACTATTATGTTTGACATTGACGTTTTTGTGTCATAACCACCTTTGATAACCACAAATCACTCATAAAGTCACATAAAGTATTTTGGTTCTCAGAAATATGTGTGAAAAGAAAATAAACACCTGTCGAATTTGTTTAGAGGAAATAGTGGAAACCGAGCAGTATTACTTTTTCAATGATGGCAATAACTTAAAGCTACAATCTAAGTTGCTCGACGTTTTACCAGAAATTGTAAGTAAAAGCGACTGTATTAAGTCGAGTAGTGTAAAACTTTATTACAGGACTTAAGCATCACCCCAAACCCGATTTCTTGTATCCGATGTATGGTCACAATTGAAGAAATACATGAATTCAAGCAACTGTGCATTCAAACTGAAACAACCATAAAAGAATCACGACAAACACCTTCTACCAATGTCTTAACTTATATTAAAAATGAAACTATCAAAAACGAGTTGGTTGATAATAACATTCAAGTTAAACTTTCAGATTTGGAAATCATCAGCGATGACTGCTTGGAAATCAAGACCAATGTGCCTGTCTGCATCAAGGAACCTTCAAAAATAGAACTGTATTGCTACAACTGCAACTTCAAGACTAACAAAAAAGTGATTTTGATTCGACATATGCATAAGCACCTAAATGAGAAAAGTTATAATTGCAATGAGGGCAATTATAAAAATTTATCAACAAATTACAAAAGAAAACACACTACTAAAAGATGCAACATATGTAATTACTTTACTATTTACACATCACATTTAAAAGTTCATATGCGTACACACACTGGTGAAAAGCCATTTAAATGCAGTATATGTGATTACCGCAGTACTACCATGTCACATTTAAAAATGCATATGCGTAAGCACACAGGTGTGAAACCATTTAAATGCAATATATGTAATTACTGCTCTAATGACAAATCGAATTTAAAAATTCATATGCATAAGCACACCGGTGAAAAATCATTTAAGTGCAGCATATGTGATTACTGTTGTATTGCCAAGCAGAGTTTGAAAATACATATGCGTAAGCACAGTGGTGATAAACCATTTAAATGTAGTATATGTGATTACTGCTGTATTACCAAGCATAATTTAAAAACTCATATGTATACGCACACTAGTGAAAAACCATTTAAATGCAATATATGTGATCACTGTACAACTAACATGTGGCATTTGAAAAGGCATATGTGTAAGCACACTGGTGAAAAACCATTTAAATGCAATATATGTAATTACAGCACTATTACTATGTCACATTTAAAAAGTCATATGTGTAAGCACGCTGGTGAGAAACCATTTAAATGCAATATATGTAATTACTGCACAACTAATATGTCTGATTTAAAAAGGCATATGTGTAAGCACACTGGCGAAAAACCATTTAAATGCAATATATGTGATTACAGCACTATTACTATGTCACATTTAAAAAGCCATATGTGTAAGCACGTTGGTGAGAAACCATTTAAATGCAATATATGTGATCACTGCACAACTAACATGTCGGATTTAAAAAGGCATATGTGTAAGCACACTAATGAAAAACCATTTAAATGCAATATATGTGATTATTGTAGCAGCCGATTGGGAAGTCTAAGAAGACATATGCGTCAGCATACTAATGAAAAACCATTTAAATGCAATATATGTAATTACTGCACTAAGGACCAATCGAATTTAAAAATTCATATGCGTAAACACACTGGTGAAAAACCGTTTACATGCAACATATGTAATTACTGCAGTATTAGCACATCACATTTAAAAATCCATATGCGTAAGCACACTGGTGAAAAACCATTCAAATGCATTATATGTGATTACTGCTGTACAACCAAGTTTGGTTTAAAAAAGCATATCATTAGGCACACCGGTGAAAAACCAACCACTTAAAGGAAATATAGAGCACGGGAGAGACAATTCTGAAGATGGTTTGGTTCCAACAGGACAATGCGCAATGTCATAAAGCCAAAAACACTTTAAATTATTTGAAAAACGCTGGAATTAATGTTTTGGAATGGCCAGCGCAATCCCCAGATTTAAATCCAATCGAACATTTGTGGAAAGTGTTAAAGTGAACGTGGCAAAACGTAATCCATCTTCTAAAAAGGATTTAATTGCGAAAATCCAAGAAGAATGGGATTTAATTACTCCTAGTATTTGTTATAAATTAAGTAGTAAGTTCTATGTCAAACAGATTAAAATCTGTTATTAAAGCAAAAGGTAATATCACAACATATTAAAAATAAATAAAACTTTTACAAACGTGTTAAGTTGATATAAAACTGACTTAGGACAAGTTAATATTAAATAAAATTGAAAATTTAAAGGTGCCTACTTTTTTTTTGCACAAGGCTGTATATTACTTCTTGTGCTCATTCCTTAATAAAAATATTAAATTCCTTTGGTGTAATGATGTTTACTTTTATTACAGTCAAAACATATACAATAAAGAAATTGGTAAATATCGTAAAAGTTATAAGGTCAAATATTCTTATAAAGGCTAGAATAAGGAGGGTGGATTGTCAGAAGCAATATAGAAAGTATGATTTGATTCAGAATTGTTTGTCGATTAGTTTGTGACTGTGCCACTTCTACATTTCCTAAAGTTAGAAGAGACAAAGTTGCCTATTGGAAATAACTTGCAAAGTCATATTACTCTCAAGCGTAATCCCCGCAAATATATAAAACAATATTAATTTTGTTTTGTTGCACCCCAATTCACATGCTGCAGCCGCTTGACGTAGCATATTTTTGCCCTGTCAAAGCGTACCAAAAAAATAATCCTGGAGGAGTTAAAATTAAAGAATAGAGATGATTTTGTGTACAAAAACGCGGTTGAAGGGCTTGGGGTTTGCGAAAAAACCGGCTCAGTTTCTTTCGATTCCGATGCTGTACTTATAAAAATAAAACGTAAAGGGCTTAGAACGGAAGAAGGAAACAAGGCAGAAACTTCAATAACGTTTGTAGACTATCTATATCAGCTTAAGACTGGGCCTATTATATAATGATGCCTCGCTGCGAGAAAAGAAACTGAATATATCCGCGGACAAAAGCATAGGCACAAAATGTATGGAAAGAGAGAACCAGAAACTAAAACAAATAAACGAGAGCAAAGAGAATGACTCATTACAAGAACAAACTACCAACGAAGATGATTATGAAGTTTGACAAACTTCAGCTGAACCAGACAACAATTCTGGTTTATCTTATGTCTGGGGTATATGGTAATTTTCGTCATCACAAATTATTAAAAAGCAAGAAAGATCGATTTTGCATCGTTAAAATTAAAATATCAGTGACTGAAATAGTTGTAAGCGCACTCCGTGTACCGAACAAAATCTGTCTTTTTTTTGTTTTTCCTACGCCAGATGCGTCAATCATATCTAAGGATGAGACCGTTTAAAATCGCTATTGTAGGGGAAATATTTTTTTTGCGTGCTAAGGAACAAGTGAAACCTCTTTAATAGTAATTTTTAAAGTAAGTTTTTTATTTATCTATGCTTTCGTATGTATTTTGGTACGAATTTATAATTTTGATTAATTTTTTATGTTTGAAGTTTATCTTCCGTAATTAATAAAAATGATAAATTCCAGATTAGTAACATGCCGGTGTTTTTCTTAACGTAAACATATTTAATGTTTTTAAATTGTTTGAAATTTATGTTTTGTTATCTTCATTGTTTTGTTAGATTTGTACTTTTTAATAAATCTTTTCGTCCAGCAGTTCTTAAAGCGTTTAAAATAGTTACAGTTATGATGTAGTTATGACCAATATTTGCAATAAATTAATGAATATATACTGTGGTATTCTGTTATTAGGTATTACATCCAAACGTGCAAAATAACTTTAAATATTTTATTACTCGTGCAACTTTTTGTGTTGTATAATACGCTGTTGCTTTATATAAAGTTGCTTTAATCAATCAGTACTAAAGTTTCGTTTATTTATAATAAGTTAAATAACTTTTGTGGCGGGCAGGTGTGGGTTATATTACCCTCGTTTCGATAGTTATAGTATTGTTAGCCACTAATACACGTAACACACAGTTTTATTTAGTTAACGGATACATTCAAAATGAATTAACACTTTAATTGACGAAAATCATAAAAATTAAAAACTAATGTCAAAGGTGGTCTTTTGTTACCGCGAGGCAGCCCTCTAACTAAAGTGTGTCGCGTCGCTGCGACACTACGGCTCGTTGTTACACTTTCTAAATAATAAATTGTAATGAAAAACCGGCCTTAATAAATCACTACTAAATGTAACTGAATGCAACCATTATGTTTGACATTGATGCTATTGCGATCATAACCTACTTTTACTTGGGCAAATTTTGGTGCACAAAAATATGTGTAAAAAGGAAATAAACACCTGTCGAATTTGCTTAGATGAAATAAACGAAACTGAGCAGTATTACTTTCTTAATGATGGCAATGGCTTAACTCTACAATTCAAGCTGCTGGACGTTCTACCAGAAATTGTAAGTAGAACCAACTGGATTAGATCGAGTAGTGTATAACTTTCTTACAGGACTTAAATATCACCTCAAACCCAATTTCTTGTATTCATTGTATGATCACAATCGAAGAAATATATAAATTCAAGCAACTGTGCATTCAAACTGAAACAACTGTAAAAGAAACACGACAAATACCGAATCCCGATGTCTTAAATTATGTTAAAAATGAAACTGTCAAAAACGAATTGGTTGATGATAACATTCAAGTCAAACTTTTAGATTTGGAAGTGTTCAGCAATAATTGGTTGGAAATCAAGACGAAATGCATCAAGGAATCTTCAAAAATAGAACTGTATTGCTACAACTGTGACTTCAAGACTAACAAGAAGGAGGTTTTAATTCGACATATGCATAAGCACCTAAATGAGAAGCTTTATAATTGCGATGAGTGCAATTATAAAACTTTGTCAACAAATTACAAAAAAAAACACATTAGTGAAAAATCATTTAAATGCAACATATGTAATTACTGCACTATTTACACGTCGCATTTAAAAGTTCATATGCGCAAGCACACCGGTGAAAAACCATTTAAATGCAGCATATGTGATTTCTGCACTATTACCATGTCACATTTAAAAATACATGTTATGCGTAAGCACACTGGTGAAAAGCCATTTAAATGCGGTATATGTGATTACTCTTGTATCACCAAGCGGGATTTAAAAATTCATATGCTTAGCCACACTGGTGAAAAACCATTTAAATGCAATATATGTGATTACTGCACTATTAACATGTCACATTTAAAAAGGCATATGCGTAAGCACACTGGTGAGAAACCATTTAAATGCAATATATGTGATTACTGTTGCAGCCAATTGGTTAGTTTAAAAACGCATATGCGTAAGCATACTGGTGAAAAACCATTTAAATGCAACATATGTAATTACTGCACTATTTATACGTCACGTTTAAAAGTTCATATGCGTAAGCACACTGGGGAAAAGCCATTTAAATGCAGTGTATGTGATTACTGCAGTGTTACCACGTCGGATTTAAAACGGCACATGCATAAGCATACTGGTGAAAAACCATTTAAATGTAGTATATGTGATTACTCCAGTACTACGATGTCTCATTTATCAATTCATATGCGTAAGCACATTGGTGAAAAACCATTTAACACATTGCGTGCCGCGTCAGACACATAGGGGTCTCAGTGATGTTTCTGGGGTCACGTCTACAGCTGTAATAATCAATTTTCAATTAGTTAAAGTGGCTAAATAAAGGTGCTGAGAAACTAAATTTTGATAATAATAAGATTTGTATACACTTTGCCATTAAGGACAATAAGTGTTATTAGTGAGCCGTAAGTAACGAGTGCGATTAATAAGTCAACAGAACTGAAAATAGAGGACATTAGATACGAACGAAAGAGAGATAGAGGAACGAGAATACAAGAGACAAAATTTATTTGGAATTGGAAAGAAAGTAATAAGATCGCCAGAGCAAAGACATGGAAGCGCTAAGATGAGGAAAGGACCAAAGTATCCTAAGTAAATGGGAAAAATAAATCAAAGAGATGATTAGAGAAATGATGGACGGGAATACAGAAGAGATTAGAAAGCATATTAAAGCAACAAGAGTAGAAGTAAAAAAGAATGGAAGAAAGAAAAGGCGAAAAGGATAAATAATATAGTGGTCAAAGGATGGAAGTCTACTGACCCAATAGAGGAACTAGGAAATGCGCTGGAAGAGAAAATTGAGGTCAAAACGGAAATAAGAAAGGTGTTGGTATTTAATAAGGGCAAACCAAATGAGATGGTGGTGCAGAGTTACATAACGTCGAAATTAAAAGAACAATAATGAAACAGAAAAAAAATAAATGAAGATATAAATATATCGCGAGAAGCAGAAGATTAAAAGCAGAGCGAAAATTGAATATAGAAACTATGGATAGAAGATGAAATGTACATATGGGATGAGAAAGAGAACGGCGTTATCAAGTGGGAGAGAAGGAACGGAGGACACGCCGGGCCAAAAAAAATCTAAGTAAGGCAAGGGAAGAGGTGTGAAGCAAGAAGACAACAAGGAACCAAAATGGATAAGGAGTAGGTACGGATGCAGCACTACAAAAATAGAGTGTAGAAAAAGAGCCAGCAGGGCATTCAAATTATATTCTGGAACGTTGTAGGAGTGAATAATAGGGAGAACAGTTCTGGAGGTACATAGGAAAATTTGACGTCATAGGGCTGGTGGACACATGGTTGAAGAGTATTCCACATGCTGAAATGTGAAGAAACAAGGGAAGATGAAATAATGACAAGAGTAAAAAAAAATAACGGACGCTTATTGCTAGAATTGAGAAAGAGGGAGAAAAAAGGGAGGACAGTCGTATAGGAAGAAGATTTAAGGGCAACACAATAAATAAAAAAGGTAAGGAACTAATAGAAATGTTTCGCGAGAAACGGCGGGATATTTTAAATGGAAACAAAGAAGAGAGGAAAAGAGGAGAGTTCACTTATATAGGAGCAAGAGGAGCGTCAGTGATGCACCTTCGCAAACTGGGAGGAATGGGAAAATATTGAAAACTTTGAAATAGGGGAAATTATAGAATTGGATCAACAGCCGGTGGAAATAGAGATAGGGGACATTGAGCGAAACCAAAAAGAAGAGGAAACAGAGTAGATAACAATAAACATATGGATAACATACTAACAGAAGTGAGAAGAAGTAGAATGTGAAGAAACAGAGATAGATAGTGTAAGTGCTTCAACTAATTACATTTTCAAAACTATAAAATTAGTAGCTGTTAATTTCAATGCATGAATCGTGCAAGTTAATGTGTTGAATAAATGTGCGTATATCAACAAGCGCATTATTGTTACTTGAAACGACAAAAGGCAATTTACTTTATGCACGTAATTGCTTATTTCCACTTTTAATTTATTATTGTTACTTGCGGTGTTACTTTACATTAGATATGCTACGTTCGCAGTTTTACTATTTTTGGTGTTATAATCACATGTTTACGTTATTATGCACCGTTCACTTTTTTAACGTTCACGCGTAACACGTGATTAACTGTTTAATTTGTTTATACTTGGTACATGTTGACTGTTCAACTGCAGATTGACGAAAGATCATTTTAAATCTTGGAGCTCGTATTTATAACCTTTTCTTATCTCACGTTTAAACTTGGTGTTCTCTTAGTAACTTTTAACTTTAAGACCAATAAGTTGGCACTTCTTTTGAAACTAACTTTAATTTAATATTTTATTTTTCTTGATTTTGTAGATTTTCGTAACTGCTTGTTATCCACACATTCACCAATTAATTCTCTATTTGTTCTTGTCTTTTTTATGCACTACGATATTTTTTCCGCATAATTGTTTGGCACGTTTTACCATTTTTATTAGTGTTTATCACTGACCAGTGGTGTTTATACACTTTGTCTATACATACCGGCACCACACATTCTTTTATGCGTTCTTCTGTTACTAAACTTTACCTCTTATTCTTTTAAATCCGCACTTTACACAACTTAACATAATTGTAAACCGTTTTTGTCTTTATCTATTTACAAAATCGTTATCACGCATCGATTACTACTGATTTATCTTATGTATATCCTAACATTACTAGGTAATTGTCACTATATATTTCCCCTTCTCTGCATATTTTATCTTATTTCTATTTTTTTCTTCTACAATATAATAAATTATAGATCTTTCGTTTCTACTTGTTACTTATAATGTAAACACTAGTGTGTTCTCCCACTGCTGAAGAGTCCCAAAAGGACAAAACGGCGGTCCAGTGGTTTACTCTGGTGGCATTTTTACATTTGCATTGATTTTATTTGAATTACGCGGGTATAAAAATCAGCTTTAACGTTTCCATCTCTATAGCCATTTACTTACTAATATCTATTTTCTTATTAAATGAACTAAATTTTATTAGAACAGGTCTATTTCGATTGGTACTACAGTTACCGAGTTTACTCATTTACTGCTGTTTATATATTTTTTCTTTCAATTGTAAACCTACCTCGTTTTCTAAATCCGGTATTGCTTGAGTAATTAAATTATCTTTTCCTCATTCTTTTTCAAGCGAATTTATTCTTTCTTCTTGTTCTAATGCATATTTTTTAAGTTTTCATCTATTTGGTTTGTTTTTTTTAGATTATCTAATTCAGCTTGTACTGCATCCAATTTTTGATCCACGCGTACTTGTATTACTTCCATTCCTTCTGACTTTTCCAGAATTGCATCTACTTTATCGTCCATTGCTGTATTTATGGTTTCTTTTATTAAATTAATATTGTCAATTTTACTGTGTATGGTGTGTTGCGTATTCTAATATTTGTTGTAGTATACGATTCAACAGCATTTATTTAGCTTATCGAATTTATCACTATTTTAGTGTTTATGCAATTCTTATCCTTACTGTTACCTTTGATAACTTATGAATTTACTTACTACTAATAAATTCTTCTTACTTTTATTGTATTAATCCACACTTTCATACATTTGCTGTTTCACTTGTGACTATCTTCGCTAAATTTATTACTCGATACCGCCCAATTTAAACTTTAATATTGGAGTAAATTTTGCGTGTCAACGTAAGATTAAACATTGCTTCTTCTAACTGGAGGTTTTAATGAGCAGATACAATTATCAGTAAATAACTTATGACACCGCGACAACGCTTGGAAAGCCAACTATTTTGAACAATAAATAAAAAATCTATAGGTAGTACAAAAATAAAGAAAAACGACATTTTGCGTTATTAACATAATAAAGGTAATAAAATTAAGGATAAAATGCTTCTATCGGTAAAAAATAGCATAAGCATTACGAACATTAAGCGCTCTACTGGTAACAACCTTTTACTCGCTGTTCTTGATACTTAATATATTATTCTAAAAAATAAAACTTAAATTTTTTAAAACTATGTATTATTCTACGTTTATTTCGACGGCTCGATGCGGATAAAAACTCAAATAGCTTGGTAAATTCTACTAAATTCTCGTTAATCCTCGACTCGGGATAAAGCGCTCGGGCAACTTGGAAAAATTAATCCAATCTCAAAAATTTGGTAGATTGTCTTAAGGTAAGCCATTTCAATCTACTTTTAATCGGGATCCAGTTTTTGTACCTAATTTCACTTGTCCTTAACTGTCATTTTGAACTGTCATAAATGTTAAAATCAGCTGGGGAAATTATTGCTTAGGTACTAATTTTTGTTGTTTTTTTTTAAACAAAATGAAGTTAAATAAAAAGAAAACGTTTTCCATCTAATATGTTCAGAATTTTTGTTTTTAATAATTCAAGGAAAAAATGGTTTCATTTTCACTCCAGGTATTTCTGTTTGGTTTTTTCACCATAGTTAAATAATAATTTTTTACCAATAGTAAATACTATCTAAATGAACCACAAAAGAACACTAAATTATACTAGTAAACTAATACAAAAAGTGTGGTTAAGTATTTCTCATCTTAATCTATCTTAAGATTAATAATTCGTCGAATTAATAAGTCGAAATAGGGGGAGAAAATGGTGTTTGGTCTCGGTGGTACATGCCTTCGCTATAAGGTATGCACCTATAAAAAGCTGAGATTAAGCCGCTAGCGTACGCCTATGTGTGCAAGAATGGGCTATTAGACGCGCACCATAAAGTCCTATTTTTACACGTCCTCGCCACCACTAATCTGCCGCCGCTAATTGGTGGTGGACCCTCAATTGAGGGTCGTCTCATCCCCCGGGCAATGTCATGGTCTATAACGAGTCTTGCACATTATACCTACCTCGTGACCCTGATAGCAAAGTAAAAAGGACGAAGGCGAGTCTTCGGCGCCTCAAAACTGAAATCATAGCTAAGGGAGTCAACCCCGTCAGAAAAACCAACGTGTGGCCCGAAAGGGTCGCCCCAGTACCGTAGCCCTGTGGTCATGTCTCCAGGAACGGGGGTCTGAGCTTCGCCACTCAATCCGCGAGGAAGGTAACCTCTTCAAAAAATCCCCAAATCCCACGGTGCAGGGCGCGCCAAGGGGATGGATGACTGACTGGTGAGTCAGCCATGAGCGACCAACCTCGATGGAGCAGGTGAATCGTCGTTGAAAATAGCCTTCTCACTGGGAATGGGCGTCACCCCAGAAGTGACAGTTTTAATCGACCCTACTCGTGGGACTAAATGATAGATCCTGATAACACAAGCAACAAAATGTGCGCGGAGGTAGGTGACCAGGCCTCCGCGACAGTGAATGCTACTGGCAACACAAACACAAACAAAAAAAAATTAACTCAGCAGGTATTCCATCCAAGCCTGCTCATCACAAGACCGAGATCATCTTCAATAGGTGCAATTACTGGCGAAAACTTAAAAAAATCATTAATTGTGTCACCACCATCTGCAAATGTCACAGATGCTAACAAAGTTTGCCCTCCTCCATGGCAAAGAGTACCAGATAGTACAGACCGCTACCCAAAAAGAAAGAGAATATCTGTTAGCCCACCAAACATACAAAGTTCTATTGAAGTGCACACGGGAATCAATACCTCGAATAGATTCAGTGGATTACCGATAGACTTAACAGAGGACCTAACGCAGCTACCCATAATAGAAAAAATAGCAAGCCCCCACCTATTGTCCTTTATGGCATGAAGAGTTATCTAAACTAACAGAACTACTAAATAAGTCTGTGCCTAGAGATAGCTTCACGCACAAGATCATTAACAGGCACCAGCTAAGAGTAATGTCACAGACACCTGAAACTTATAAAAACTTAATAGAAGTTATTCGAACCAACGGCCTTATTGGACACACCTTCACACAGAAGCAAAACAAATGTAACAGAATTGTTGTCAAAAACTTGCACCACACCACTCCAAAAACAGCCATTACAGAGGAGATTGAGAATACTGGAAACAAGGTCAGAGGTGAAGTCATCTGTGCAATATCAAGAAAAAATAAAAAGCCACTCAATATGTTTTTCGTGAATATTGAACCAGGCCCTAACAACCCAGATGTAAAGAATATAAAATATATATACCACACTAAAGTCAACATAGAGGACCCAAGAAAATCGACTGAGATCCCTCAGTGCACTAGGTGCCAACAATATGGCCATACAAAAAAAACTTTATGCGTCCCCACAGGTGTGTCAAATGTGGTAAAGGACACAAAACCACTGATTGTCCAAAAAAAGACAAGAATACACCGGCCACCTGCGCTCTCTGTCATGGTGACCACCCAACCAATTACAAGGGCTGTCAAGTGTATAAAGAGATAAAGGCTCGAAAAATGGGAAATATTGCAAACAAAAGAGACCCAGTAATAGCAAAACAACCCACACAAACAACAATGCCACCCCCCCTTACTCAAGATAATTTTCCTCCATTAAAACTTGGCAACCAGCAGTCAAGCAACCAGCAAAGAAACATTGCACATACATTTGAAACTATGTCCAACATCATGAATGATGTTTGCTGGACCCGAAAAATAGAGAATGCACATTCTCAGTCAACAAGCTCCTTAGAGCAGATAATAATAAAGCAATCAGAAAAAATTGATATCCTCATAACACAAATAGGCACCCTAATGGGTATCCTAACGACACTCATAGCTCAGAACCAGAAATGAAATTTATACGTATAGCTGCATGGAATATCAATGGCTTATCTCCAAATAAGCACGAGGTTGAGCTGTTTATAAACCACAACAAAATTGATGTTCTATTAATTTCCGAAACACATATTACTGATCAAAGAGTGATTAAAATCAAGGGATATACCGTATGCTACGCTAATCATCCAGACGGCACATCACATGCTGGAGCTGCTATAGTAATAAGAGAAAACATAAGATATCATATGTTACCACCATATACACAAGCACATATACGGGCTGCTATAGTATCTGTTGACGACTGGCAGGGCTCGTTGAATGTGGCTGCAGTGTACTGCCCCCCCGACATCGAATTTACGAGCAGATGTAGCATGACTTCTTTCGCGCATTGGGCGGTATAGATATCTGTCGGGAGGCGACTGGAATGCCAAAAACACATTTTGGGGCTCCCGATTAACAAATACGAAAGGCCGAACTTTGAAAAATGCTATTGACAGCAATAATCTTAATGTACTTTCAACAGGGGAACCGACTCATTGGCCAACTGACCCAAATAAAATCCCAGACCTCATAGACTTCTTCGTCACCAAAGGAATATCAGGACTCTACACAAAAATTGAATCATGCCTGGATGGCTCTTCCGACAACACGCCTATCATATGTACACTAAGCACTACAGTGATCCTAAAACAATTACCCGAGACTTTATACAACCATAAAACTGACTGGGAAGCATTCCGGGATTACATTGAAGATAATACCACACTCTGTATACCTCTTAAAACGGAAGATGATATAGAAAGTGCGGCGTTGTATACTACCAACTTAATTCAAAAAGCAGCTTGGCTATCATCTCCCTATATAGAAGTAACATCGAAAAATTTGGACACTACCGTGGAAATTAGAAAAATGATAGCTGTAAAAAGAAAAATAAGGCGACAATGGCATACTAGTAGGAATCACCAAGACAAAAAGGCACTAAACAAAGCTCAAAAGGTACTGAAATCAATGCTCAAAGAACTAGAGAATAGGACTTAGCAAGACAAATTAAAGACTTTATCACCATATAAAGCAGAAGATTATACACTCTGGAAAATGACTAAATCACTAAAAAAGCCAAAAGAATACATGCCTCCTCTAAGAAAATCTGATGACAGTTGGTCAAGGAAACCAGCAGATAAAGCAGAATTATTCGCCACCTTCCTAAAAAGTGTGTTCAAATCCGATGAAGCTGATGTTGACGACACAGAAAAAACGATCGACGAGATCTTAAATAGCGATCAGCAAATGTCTCTACCCTTGAAATCAGTCACCCCAGCAGAAGTCAAAAAAACCATAGCTCAACTAAAACAAAAGAAAGCTCCCGGTTTTGACCTGATACCGGCAGAAGTTCTGAAACAGCTACCAAAGAAAGGTATAGTTCTGCTGACAATCCTCTTTAATGCAGTGTTGAGACTACAATACTTCCCAAATCTGTGGAAAGTGTCCATTATAAATATGGTACTTAAACCGGGGAAGATTCCCACAGAAGTCACATCCTACAGACCTATAAGTCTTCTCCCAGTACTATCAAAACTTACTGAGAAACTAATATTAAGTCGACTTCTCCCAGTTCTTGAAGAGCAAAAAATAATACCAGACCATCAATTTGGATTTCGGGCACACCATGGAACGACTGAACAAATACACCGAGTAGCTCACACAATACGACAGACGCTGGAGAGGAAGGAGTACTGCACGGCCGTATTCCTAGACATACAACAGGCCTTTGACCGTGTATGGCATAAGGGTCTCTTATATAAGCTAAAACTACTCCTTTCAAACACTGAGTACATGCTTTTAAGGTCTTATCTGGAACAACGAATTTACCAAGTCAAGTGCGGAGATCGCTTGTCATCCATCTGCCAAATAGAAGCAGGAGTGCCCCAAGGATCCGTGCTGGGCCCTAGCCTCTACACAATATTTACCGCTGATATACCTATCACAGAAGAAGTAGTAACTGCAACCTATGCAGATGACACTGCAATCCTTTCTAGCAGTAAAGATCCTAGTCTAGCATCCGTAAAACTACAAAAACATCTAGATAGAATCGGAATATGGCTAAAGATGTGGCGAATAAGAGTTAGTCCTGCAAAATCAGTTCACATAACATTTACTTTGAATAGAGGTGCCTGTCCACCTGTTACACTTAACGGAGATATCTTGACACAGCAAACAACAGTGAAATACCTGGGTATGCATCTGGACAAACGGCTTACGTGGAGGGGTCACATTAAGGCAAAGAGAGAACAAGCAAACAAAAAGTTCAGGGATATGCACTGACTGCTGGGCAGGCAATCGACTCTCAGTTTGAAGAATAAGCTCCTGATATACAAATGCATTATAAAACCAGTATGGACATATGGTATACAACTCTGGGGGTCAGCTAGTCACTCAAATATAGAAATACTACAGCGCTTCCAAAATAAAGCATTAAAAACTTTGACCAATGCCCCATGGTTCATAAGGAACACAGAAGTGCATGAATATCTGCAACTCCCTACAGTCAGAGAAAAATAGAGAAGTCTTCTGATGCCTATAAGCAGAGACTTGAAAAACACATAAATAGTTTAGCCACAGAGCTCCTTAACACCAAGGACTCTATATTCCGCCTAAAAAGAATACGACTAGCCACCATCTAATCATCTAATAACAAGAAATGTCACATCACAGGATGTGCATATCTAAAGCCACTTATATATAATAGAAGACACATCTGATTATAGCTCTTGGCTGATTGCAGATTGATAAAAGACAGGAAAGAAAAAATAAGTCGAAATAAACGTAGTGATGAGAAACCGGCCCTAATAAATCACTACTAAATGCATTTATGACTGAACTGAATGCAGCCATGGCAGCCATTATGTTTGACATAGACGCCATCATAAATTTTATCTTTGAATTTTATATCATAATTTTATGAACTTGATAATAACGCAGTGTATGTGATTTTAGTGAATAAAATTAATTAATAAAACAAAAACATGTTTAAAAAGGAAACAAACACCTGTCGAATTTGTTTAGATGAAATATGGAAAACCGAGCAGTATAACTTTTTCAATGATTGCAATGACTTAAAGTTACAATTTAAGTTGCTGGACGTTCTACCAGATATTGTAAGTACAACCAACTCGATTGAATCGAGCAGTGTAAAACTTTCTTATAGGACTTAAAGCTCACTCCAAACCCAATAGCTTGTAACCAATGTATGACCACAATTGAAGAAATACATGAATTCAAGCAACTGTGCATTCAAACTGAAGCAACTGTGAAAGAATCACGGCAAATATCGTATATTGATGATGTAACCTATGTTAAAAAAGAAACTATCAAAAACGAGTTTGTTGATGATAATATTCAGTTCGAACTTTCAAATTTGGAACCATTGAAAATAGAATTATATTATTGCTACAATTGCGACTTCAACACTAACAAAAAGGTGATTTTGATTCGACATATGCATAAGCACTTTAATGACAAGCTTTATAATTCAGATAAGTGTAATAATAATACTTCGAACAAAACTTTCTCGAAAAATTACAAAAAAAACCACACTGGTGAAAAATCATTTAAATGCAATATATGCGATTATTTCACTATTCACAAGTCGCATTTAAAAGTTCATGTGCTTAAGCACACTGGTGAAAAACCATATCAATGCAATATATGTGAGTACCGCTGCACTACCATGACATATTTAAAAACACATATGCGTAAGCACACTGGTGAGAAACTATTTAAATGCAGTATATGTGATTACTGCTGTATCACCAAATGGGATTTCAAAATTCATATTCGTACGCACACTGGTGAAAAACCATTTAAATGCAATACATGTGATTACTGCAGTGTTACCATGTCGGGTTTAAAAAGGCATATGCGTAAGCACACTGGTGAAAACACATTTAAATGCAGTATATGTGATTATTGCAGTACTACTATGTGGCATTTAAAAATTCATATGCGTAAGCACACTGGTGAAAAACCATTTAAATGTAATATATGTGATTCCTGCTGTACTACTATGGCGTATTTAAAAACACATATGCGTAAGCACACTGGTGAAAAACCATTTAAATGCAGTGTATGTAATTACTGTTGTATTACCAAATGGGATTTGAAAATTCATGTGCGTACGCACACTGGTGAAAAACCATTTAAATGCAATATATGTGATTACTGCAGTACCAGCGCCTCGAATTTAAAAAGGCATATACAAACGCACTCTAGTGAAAAACAATTTAAATGCAATATATGTGATTACTGCGGTACCACCAAGTCGGATTTAAAAAAGCATGTACATATACATAATGATGAAAAATTATTATAAGAGAAGGGGGAAATCTTTCATGGAGACCACAATATTCAATTTCGTGTGATAGTGCCGAACTCCTATCGGCTAATACCTCCTCCTTTTATCGTAGCTGTAGCAGACACAAAGGTATCGCATTCTTCATCAGTATGTTTTTTAATTTATTCCTTATCATTTTTTTACCAAGGATAGATGATTTGTTACATGCTTTAAATGGTGGAATTGAGTTTACAAAGTTAGATTTAGTTTGTGATTATAATCAGTTAGTGTTAATAGATGAAACAAAAAAGTTACTCGCTTGGAGCACCCCAAAGGGAATATTTTTGATTAATAGATTGCCATATGGTACAAAACCAACATGTCAAATATTTCAGAACATTTTAGAAAAAGTTTTAGCAGGTTGTAAGGGGGTTATCAATTTTATAGACGATATACTAGTTACTGGTAGGACTAGGAAAGAGCATGTTTCTAATTTAAAAATGGTATTGGAAAAGTTAAGAGAAGCAGGCTTTACATTAAATAAAGAAAAGTGCGAATTTTTCAAAAGTTCAGTTAAGTATTTAGGATACATTATAGATAAACAAGGTTTAAAGAAAGACCCAGAAAAGGTCAAAGCTTTAATGGAAATTGAACCACCTGTGAATGTTTCAGAACTTAGAGCATTTAGGAGCGGTTAATTATTGCAAATTTATTAAAAATTCAAGTGAAATTTTAAATCCTTTGTACAACTTATTGCAAAAGAATGTTTATTATAAATAGGATAAGGAATGTCAAAGAGCATTTATTAAAATTAAAGAAGTGGTTAGTTCGGAGGTAGTTTTAATTCATTATAACCCAGAAGCTAAAATTAAACTGGTTGTGTTTTATTGCAAACAATAGCAGAGGGAGAAGAAAAGCCAGTAGCATTTGCAAGTAGAAGTTTGACAAAAGCTGAATTAAATTATGCTATGGTGCAAAAAGAGGCTTTAGCCATCTACTGGGGAGTGAAGAAATTTTCACAATTTTTAAGAGGGAGAAAATTCGAATTATTTACAGATCACAAAAATTTACTGTCAATATTAGGCGAAACAAAAGGGTTACCTGAGATAGCAGCGGGTAGAATTCAAAGATGGGCTATTTATTTGTCTGAATTTAATTATACATTAAAATATAAAAAGGGAGAATTAAATGAAGCCGACGGTTTTTCGCGCTTACCATTAAATATAGTAGATGACACGGAAATAGAAACTATTAATTTCATTGATAGTGTACCCTTTGACAGTAATAAAGTTAGAGTGGAAACCCGTAGAGATAAAGATTTAGGTATGGTACGAAATTTTATAGAGAATGGATGGCCAGAACATAACAGTATCAGAACTAAGTATGTAGTTACTTTAATAAAAGACAAGAATTATATGTAGAAAAAGATTTAGTTATGTGGGGTTTTAGAATAGTAATTCCAAGTAAATTGCGTGGCAAAATTTTAGAACAATTGCATACTACTCATATGGGAGTAAGTAAAATGAAATCAAGAGCGAGATCTTACTATTGGTGGCCAGGCATTGATAGTCAGATAGAAAATTTAGGAAAATCTTGTCACATTTGTATATCATTGAAACCAGAACCAAATAAATCAAAATTAAAGCTGTGGGACAAAGTAAAAAGAACCATTGAAACAATACATATTGATTATTTGGGTCCATTTAGAAATAAAATGTTTATGATAATTACAGAAATACTATTCATTGTGCAACAGGAGAGACTCCTAGTTTTAGAATGTTAGGACGATCAGTAAGAACAAAGTTAGATTTTTAAAGAAAAAAAAAGAATGTTAGATATAGGGATCAGTTGCAAAATAACTTTAACGGAAAGAGAGAGATTACTTTTATAGAAAATGAATGTATATACGCCCGTGATTACTCTAATCCTAATAAAAGAGGTTCGCAAAAGGGTAAAATTGAAGAGGTTTTGGGAAAATGTACTTATTTAGTTAGGATTTTTGAGAATGATTTAATTTGGAAAAGACATGCAGATCAGTTAGTAAAAGTAGATGATTATTTTGAAAACAATAAAGAATGTGAAAATGAAAAAGTGGAAGAAAGGTTTAGTAGGGAAGAAATTCCAGTTATTTTTAAAGCACTTTTAAATAATATTAAAATAGCCTCAGTAGATAGCAGTATTAATGAACCAATAGCAATAAAAAATAAGGAAAATAGTTTTAAGGAATTAGAATTAAATAAGGAAACTTTTGTAAAGAATCCTACTAATATTGTAACTAACAGTTTAGAATTTAATGTGAATACCAGACCTAAACGAGTAATGAGAAAACCAGATAGGTTGAATTTATAAGTAGGGAGGTATGTAGTGACTTGTAGAAAACATAGTTGGCAACATTGTAATAAATGTACTTTTAAATGGAACATTGAATAAATATGTCATTATAATTATACTGGAATTATTGCGGCTATCTTACAACTCATATGTTCTAGGTGCTCCAATTAGAAAGAAGTTTTATAGTCCATTTTTAGAGTGTAATGTAGTGTAAAATTCAGCTGGTTTTCCTGTATGCATATTTTTATTATTATTTAATGATTAGTTTAAGTATTGACTTGACAGAAAATGATCTGAAATGATTTCATATATTTAATTCTAGTTTTGGTAAAGTCACCCCGATGACGGGCTTCCCATGCAGCACATTACGTTTTATTGACGTCAAAATTACCTCATTAAGACATATCATTGTCTTCATGTGACGTCAATGTGCTGCTTGGGTTGTATTCAGTATTCACGCTTTTTAACACGTTTTTCTATGATTCTGTATCTCTTGTCCTTTTCTGATGGAATTAGGCAAGATAACGTTTTTCCAGTTCCTCATGCTATTACTGGAACAACCAACAACTGCACAATTATGTAGCATTAAAAGAGCATTATACAATTAATAAATGAAGTCCTGTGTGTTAAATACTTACTTTTCTGTAGTAGTACGTCGAAATAATTAAAGTATGGTTAAAATATACATATATAAAACCATCGACCTGGCAACAACGGAAAGCTTAGCTTTCCGATGTTGCCAGGTCGATGTATAAAACACAAATTAATACTAACAAAAACTGAAAAATAGCGTAGAACACAGTATGATCTTAATATAACATACGGCCACTGATCTCTATAATAATATGGATAGCTGATACTGTAGTATGACATTGACACCTTTAGAGAAATCATCAGCGCCACTCATTACTGAGACAGGAACTAAAATGTAGCGCTAACCATACTTTTTTGTGACAGTTTAATTGTCAGTGCATTTGTCATAAATATTAATATTTTTGTAAGATATTTTTTAAATAGATTAGTATGTTTAAAAATATTTTGAAAATTGTTTGGGCGCATCAGTACTAGCTTGTGCTTTGGATTCTATATTTCAACACGTATGTTATGTTCTTTAATTTTCTTGATTTCTTGCGTTTGATGGTTAAATCTACAAGTGTGTTAAGCATGTGTGATTAATTCTTAAGCGAGTTAGAATGACTGTTTAACTGTGTGGTTTTTGTATAATCTTATTGAAACTAAATATAATTTGATTAAAGTCATTTAATTTCACAAAGTTTTATACAATTTTATGCAATTTAAACAAAATGAATGATTATAAAATTTTTTTGGTTAGAAAAATACCGGTACTGTTGTCAAGTAAAATTCGTTTAATTTAGTTCTAATCTCAGTATTGTGTGGCGCTGTCTTCCACGCAGTCTAATCCCATATTTAAATTTTTTTCTCATAAGTATCAGCTATCCATATTATTATAGAGATCAGTGCATACGGCTGTCAGTATTTATTTACCTCTAGATCAGCTGTATTACCAACCACTTCATGCGCTGTGGCGTCACATTGAAATGATCTATTGCCACCATCTGTCCATTACCAATAAATGTAACTGAACGCAACCATTAAGTTTGATGTTCGTGGTCTTACGAACATAACCTATTTTGCAACACAAAAATATGTGTGAAAAGACAAACACTTGTCGAATTTGTTTATATGAAATAGCGGAAACTGAGCAGTGTTACTTTCTTAATTACGGCAATGACTTAAAGCTACATTTCAAGTTGCTGGACGTACTACCAGAAATTGTAAGTAAAACCAACTAGATTACATCGAGTAGTTTAAACCTTTCTTACAGGACCTACAGCTCACCCCAAAACCGATAGCTTGTAATCAGTGTATGATCACAATTGAGGAAATACATGAATTTAAGCAACTGTGCATTCAAACTGAAACAACTGTAAAAGAATCACGACAAATACCTTATGCCTATGGTTTAACATATGTTAAAGAAGAAACTATCAAAAACGAGTTGATTGATGATAACATTCAAGTCAAACTTTTAGATTTAGAAACCAATACGGATGTGCTTTTATGTCTTGAGGATCTCTCAAAAATAGAACTATATTATTGCTACAACTGTGACTTCAAGACTAACAAGAAAGTGATTTTGATTCGACATATGTATAAGCACAAAATTTTGATAACAAATTACAAAAGAAACACTGCTAAAAATTCATTTAAATGTAATATGTGTGATTACTGCACTATTAAGATGTCCTATTTAAAACTACATATGTGTAAGCACACTGGTGAGAAACCATTTAAATGCAATGTGTGTGATTACAGTAGTAGCCATTCGGGAAATTTAAAAAGTCACATGCATCAGCATACTGGTGAAAAACCATTTAAATGCAACGTATGTGATTACTGCACTATTAACAAGTCGTATTTAAAAATTCATATGCGTAAGCACACTGGTGAAAAACCATTTAAATGCAATATATGTAATTACCGCACTACTACTGCATCCCATTTAAAAACTCATATGTGTAAACACACAGGTGAAAAACCATTGAAATGCAACATATGTGATTACTCCACTATTAACAAGTCGTGTTTGAAAATACATATGCGTAAGCACACTGGTGAAAAACCATTTATGTGCAATATATGTAATTACTGCACTACTACTGCATCCCATTTAAAAACTCATATGCTTAAGCACACTGGTGAAAAACCATTTAAATGCAATATATGTGACTACTGCAGTACTACTAAGTGGGAGTTAAAAATTCATATACATAAGCACACTGGTGAGAAATCTTTTAAATGCAATATATGTGATTACTGTTACAGCAAATTGGGAGATTTAAAAACGCATATGCGTAGACACACATATGAAAAACCGTTTAAATGCAATATATGTGATTACTGCAGTACGACCAAGTGGGAGTTAAAAATTCATATGCGTAGACACACTGGTGAAAAACCATTTAAATGCAATGTATGTGATTACTGCTCTACGAACCGGTGGGATTTAAAAATTCATATGCGTAGGCACACTGGTGAGAAACCATTTAAATGCAATATATGTGATTACTGCAGTAGTGCTAAGCGAGGATTAAAAATGCATATGTATAAGCACACTGGTGAAAAACGATTGAAATGTAGTATATGTGATTACTTTACTGGTCACATGGTCGATTTAAAAAGGCATATGTGCCAGCACACTGGCGAAAAAGCATTTAAGTGCAATGAATGTAATTATTGCAGTAGCAACAAGTCAAATTTAAAAACGCATATGCGTCAGCACACTGGTGAGAAACCATTTAAATGCAATATATGTGATTACTGCAGTACCACTGTGTCACATTTAAAAAATCATATGCGTACGCACACTGGTGAAAAACCATTTAAATGCAATATATGTGATTACTGCACTGCAAACAAATCGTATTTAAAAATTCATAATATGCATAAGCATTCGGGGGAAAAACCATTTAAGTGCAATGTATGTGATTATTGCGGTACCACCATGTCGCATTTAAGAAGGCATATGCGTTGCCATACTGATAAAAAATGATTTAAATTTCACTTTACAATTTTAACTCCATTTATCAGTTTATTTATTTAAAAGGGCCGTTTTAAATTGTGACATGCGATTTTAAAACTACGTGAAAGCGATATATATATTTATATACATGTGCAATGTTATGGAGCAAGTATTAGTCCGGAGAATCGTCTTAGAGACTTTCTAAGAAAAGATCACAGAAGTCGGGTGAGCATTTAGGTATTCTCACTGCAATAGAGCTGGTCAATGATGAGGTTGTCACGTGCATATTTTGTAGTAGTGTACATGTAAGTTTGAACTGTCTTAAGGCAAGACAAGATTCTACTTTCGACAATTGTTAATGAAAAGAGAGAATGTTTTCACTTAAGCCGGGCCAAAAATTGACTATAGCAGAATGGGTACTCTTACAAGTGTGAAATTTTAACTGGTGCAGATATCGCCAGGAAACTGTAGATTGGTGATGGTCTTGAAAGGTATTCTTGTCGCCATGGAGTTTCTTTTACGTTAGACGCTAATGGTTGAAAGTTCAAGGTATTACTTTAGTTGCTACTATAATGTGTCTGTCGGCGACTAATTCTTCTCTAGGAGACCTATGAGAACTAGTATTATCTTAATAAAGGAGCTCTCGGTCAGGCAATTTAAGGATGAATTGAACAGAACTGCCAAGAATTTTTTCATCAAACGAGGAGGGTCTATATGAAGTTAAATTACCTTGGTTGGAAAGTCGCCCCCTTTTACGAATAATCATTCAGTAGCAAAAAGGAGGTTGGATAAAATGATGGGCTTGCAGACCTGTATGATTTGGTTTTTTAGGAATGGCCGTCAGAGGGTGTAATTGAAAAAGTGGACTGCCAAAAGGCTAATGACCGCTCTTACTGCTTACCGCATAAACATGTAATAAAAACACTGCTACGAAAGTACGTCATCCAGTGTTTGATGGCTCTGCTTCAGGAGCGTGTAAACCTTCACTGAATCAATTCTTAGAGAAAGGACCGAACTTGATTGGGTTGGTTCTTTCAATTCTATTGAGGTTCTGAGAGAAGCGCGTTAGAGTTGTTTCTGACATTCGCAAGGCATTTTTGCAGATAAGTGAGTACAACGACGACGCAAGTTTTATGAATCCCGAGAATATTTATTTTCAAATATTTACTGAATGTGCGCAGTTGGGACATTTTAATGATAGAATGTTTTACAAATATTTAACACCTTTTTAAATATTTAATGTGTTTATGCTGTATGAGTAATAAAAGACTCTCTAGATAATGTTTTTGTGTCGTTCTAGAGTCAATTATCTTTTGACATTTGTCTCACATCAAAGTTTGTTACGATTTATTTATTTCGATTTCTTCACATTTACTAGTTTTTGCTGCATTTTTAACTATACTAAAAACGCTGTCTTTAGACAACTCTTACAGAACTAAAAATACTTTTGAAACCAGAACCTTTTCATTAAGAGCGATCGAACTTTGAAATTAAATAAAACAATCTGTTTAAGTGATATTGCCACAATTTTTATTTTATTTAAAGGACATTTTATGACGCATGTAGTATAATTTCAACCAAATGGCCGGCCACCGCGACTTTACACCAAACAGTGACTTTTTCCGAGTGTACTGTGATGTAACCCACTCGCGTTTGAAATTTAAAACCCGCGAACAAACAAAAAGTAGCGACATCTCGCTGTGACTGTGATCGTCTAGTTACTCCCCCCCCCCTTTCCTACGTTGTATTAAGCTCGTTATACACTGCTTACTCTCGATATGTGGGAAGGCCGTTGTAGGTTAAATAAAACACACAATAAAAAAAATTGAATCGTAATTTTTATTCGAATTTAACTCTTTAAATTTTAACCGAGACTGCCTGTTCGGCGGGACCCGTCGTAGGAGGGGAAGAACAGAGCGAAGAAACCCCTCCGGCCCTCTAATTCAATGAAAATGCAAAATCATTACATAATTTAGGTTGATAAAACAATCGGCTTGTAACCAAAATTATTAACACACGTCGCAAAACAAGGACACCTCAAATTACAGTTAATTAGACAAATAAACAGACTTGATAACAGATTTAAATACCAACACATATAAACACGTGCACAAACATCATCATTTTAAACTGAAGACGTGTTATATAATCGGCGCCCCCGCCAATGGGTACTGGGGTCCTGGTTACGAATCAACCCAGCTAAAGTTGAAAGTTTGGAACAACAAGTAAGGCCAAGACATATAGGTAAAATCAGTAATGCACATAACAAAAGTTATACATAGACAAGTAAACGAAAAAGTAGGGCCCCATAACATGGAAGCAACCTACCGCAACTCGAAAACACACAAATGTGCAAGATCCCATAGCATGGAAGCAACTTGCGCCATTACACATAAAAAAATACAGGGTCCCATAGCATGAGAGCAACCTGCGGCCGTTCGTTGTTGCCCATCCACGGTAGAAAAATATTAGATTCGCATTCTACAAGGCAATACACACAATGGTCTTTATATCTGTTATCAAACCTATTATAATCACCATCAATAGGTAAATGTTACGGCTAAAAAGTATGTCCAAACTTTGATCGACTTCCGCATCATCACGTTATAATCGACAACAAAAAAAACAAACTATTAAGATACTTTAGAATTAAAATCAAGGATGAACATTTTGAAATTATTAATTAATAGTATAAAAAGAAAATAACTCAATAAATTAGTTCCAATTGTTTCTAAAACCTATGATACGTACACAAATAACAACAAAAACAAATAAGCTAGAAATATGAATAGCGTCCTTTCGACAACAAAGGAATTATTACGTAACGGGTTAACACACGCCCCTTGCATTTGGTAACATTTAAATTTACGAATACAATGGTTAATTACTGATGTTACATTCCTAATCCCCAATGTTTCATACAAAATGATACACGTTAAAGGGAGTTATTGAAAACGCAAACAAAAAAACGTTAAATTAGGTTTCACCCGAAGCGTGCTTTGTAAAACAAAGAACAGTTAATACACGCCCCTTTATATAATCACAATGTTTAAACGGTTAATTATTGTAGTTACAGTTCTAATTCTAAATGTTTTGTACAAAACTACACATGCTAAATAAAGTTATTAAAATTGCCAAACAAAGAAACGATAAATCTCAATTTCATCCGAAGCGTCCTTTTTACGGCCACGCCCAAGCATTCTTATATTTAAATTTAGTAAACCAAAAAAAAAAATTAAACATTGCGATCACATCGGGCATCTTTTACACTAGTTAACGCTATTACATGTATTTACATACCTACAAGTACACAATTACCACAAAAAAAAATGTAAACAAAATTTTGAAAATCACTGATATCGATCTGACTTAAGGCGAGGTCGATAGCAATCTCCCTAACTTTCCCTTTTTTTTTTAAATTGTACTCTCCAAATCTTTCCGTGCTTTTGCGCAATTTCTACTTTTTCTTTCCACCAACAAGTGGGGATTTCGGTTTAACTTTTCTCGTCTTTAATGCTATTTAAATTTAAACGGGTTCATCTCAGTACTGACACCTGATTAATCTGGCGTGGATTTTCGTCGTCGCAAATCCGGCAGTTTTGTTCGTTAACAAAGCCACTTAATCAAAAATGAGTCTCATCACTGAAGATGATTTTCTTTCCGAAAGCGGGATCAGTCGCCTAATGCTCTAAACACTAATTAGCGAATTCACGACGCTGTCTGTGGTCGTTGGGTTGGGGGGTGTGGATAAAAACCAAAGCTCGACGCAAAATCCGCCAAGTTGATGTCGCAGAAATAAGACTCGGCTCTTGCGCGCGACACGGATTGGACTGGCAACAATATTCTTCAATGATCCTGCGTTTTTTTGACGCACTGCATCATCGATTACCGACTCGGTTGTCTCAAATTTATTAATTAAACAACAGATTGTGGACTTTGCAGGACGGCCATAAGTTGGATGCAACGCACGAAACGTTCGGCGAACCGAGCACTGAATTTGATAATAAATTTTAACAATTTCTACACGTTTTTGTAGCGTTTCATGGTGAATTCTCACGATTAAACGTGTATTCTCACTAAATTTGACAGCTTTAGCTTTACTAAGATGACCGCTATACGCTGTCAAAGTTCGAGCGTCCTTATTGAAATGTTTAGAACCTAAAAATGTAGGAACCTTAACCAGCACCTAGGTATTTGTTTGGAATCGGAACTAAAACCCATATTATGGAAGTAGTGAAAATATACTGGACGTCATTACATTTTGACTGTTGAAATTTCAATCCTGATTGTTATTTTGGGTCGCAATTGTGATTTCGACTGAAAAATAATCGAAATTATGACATTTTTTGCGTTTTGACTTTTGTTAGAAAGGTTATGTTGACATAATAATTTTATTAAGAAATTAATAAAAAGTGTGTGTCAACAAATGTTAATTGAGGTTGTTTTACTATAATTTGTTAAGTTGATTGGTCAGCAAATGTAAAAATCAAACATAATAAACAATATAAACTGTCATGTTACAATCATTATAATCCTCCACATGTAATTTCGATTTCAACTGCGCGTTCTTTAATGCGACGTCATTAGTCCCTATATTTTAATTTCGATCAGATTTAGTTCAGTTAAATTTTAAGTACCTTTTGGTCCCACTGATCTCTATAATATAGATATAGCTGATACCAAGAGAAATTTTTTTTAATATGGGATTAGACTGTGTAGAAGACAGCGCCACACGATACTGAGATAATTACGATAATTACAACTAAGTTAAACGAATTTTACTTGACAACAGTACCGCTATTTTTCAAAACAAAAAAAAAGTATGATCATTCATTTTATTGAAATTGCAAAACAAATTACGGAATTGCATAAAACTGTATAAAATTTAATGACTAATCAAATTTTAATTAGTTTCAATAAGATTATACAAAAAACAACACAGTTAAACAGTAATTTTAACTCTCTTAAGAATTAATCACACATATGCTTAACACACAATCGACCGCATGACAAAATTGCGAAAAAATCAAGAAAATCAAAGAAAACATATATATTGAAATAAAAATCCAAAGCACAAGCTGCTACTGAACCGCCCAAACAAATTTCTAAATATTTTTAAACATACTAATCTTTTTAGAAAATATCTTAGAAAAATATTCATATTTATGACACTTGTACTGACAATTAAACTGTCACAAAAAAGTATGGTTAGGGCCTTTGTGTTAGCGCTACATTTTAGGTCCTGTCTCAGTAATGAGTGGCGCTAATGATTTCTCTAAAGGTGTCAATGTCAGCATACAGTATCAGTTATCCATATTATTATAGAGATCAGTGTTTGGTCCTCAATTAAAACTGACGTACATTCAAAATCATAACACAAAACAAGTAAATTGGGACAGCTGACTAAATGCGACATTTAAGGCTAGTTTTCACAGATACGAAATTCGCAATTTTTATCCGAACAAACATATGGCGGTCCGAAATTCGCAAAATACTAAAATAATCTTAACTTTCGTCCCGAACTTCAGATGCCAAATTTTAGCAGTGGAAATCTATTTATTGCAAACCTACAAACTGTGAAACACTAAAGTCACTATTAAAAAATCGCATTTGTGAAAACAGCCTTTTTACAAATTTCGAATCGCTGTCGTTGCTCGGATAAAAATTGCGAATTTCGTATCTGTGAAAACTAGCCTTAAGTCACGTGGAAATGGATTCGTGTGAATGGCTCGACATATTTGTAGATGTGCGTAATAAAATGTATAGGTTTAGAAATGTTTTAATTTAATGCAGCATCAGCATGAAAATACAAATGCGTGGATGGGAACTTCGTGGAATCTACTAAATGTAACCTATAGGAATCTCAAAAGTAGATGAATGCCACGTGACATATGACGTCAAAATCATACCACACTAAACAGTTTAAGATTGTGTTTATTTTCGCATGAATTTTAAGAAAGAGGTTGGTATTACAACACGGTGTTGTCACTTTTTCGCGTGCTTATTATTGTCAAGTTAGGTTAAACTCGTTTTGGTTTTTTATTTATATTAAAACTGTTCTTTTCAGAACAATTTTCTTGATTACTTATTTTGCGAGTTTAGTTTATTAATATGCCTGGTACGGAATTAGTAGAACAAACCGCTTATAAAATTCTTTAAAAGAATGTAAAACATAACCAATTTTAAATTAACCTCAATAAAATGTCAACATGAGAACTGGCAACATTACTTATTCTGACGTCATAAATTTGAAGTCACGTGGCATTCATCTACTTTTGAGATTACTATATGAACGTAACTGAACGCAGCCATTCGTTGGTGTTGCGATCATAACCTATTTAATACGCATACGGAAAATATTTGCAAAAATATGTGTGAAAAGATAACAAATACTTGTCGAATTTGTTTAGATGAAATAGCGGAAACTGAGCAGTGTTACTTTCTTAATTACGGCAATGACTTAAAGCTACATTTCAAGTTGCTGGACGTACTACCAGAAATTGTAAGTAAAACCAACTAGATTACATCAATTAGTGTAAAACTTTCTTACAGGACTTAAAGCTCACCAGAAACCCTATAGCTTGTAATCAATGTATGATCACAATTGAGGAAATACATGAATTTAAGCAACTGTGCATTCAAACTGAAACAACTGTAAAAGAATCACGAAAAATACCTTATACCTACGGCTTAACATATGTTAAAGAAGAAACTATCAAAAATGAGTTGGTTGATTATAACAATCAAGTCAAACTTTTAGATTTGGAAACCAATACAGATGTGTTTTTACATCTTGGGGAACCTTCAAACACAGAACTATATTATTGCTACAACTGTGACTTTAAGAGTAACAAGAAAGTGATTTTGATACGACATATGTATAAGCACAATACTATGTCAACAAACTACAAAAGAAAACACACTGGTAATAATTTATTTAAATGTAATATATGTGATTACTGCACTATTAAGATGTCCTATTTAAAAATGCATATGTATAAGCACACTAGTGAGAAATCATTTAAATGCAATGTGTGTGATTACTGTAGTAGCCATTCGGGAAATTTAAAAAATCATATGCGTCAGCATACTGGTGAAAAACCATTTAAATGTGACATATGTGATTACTGCACTATTAACAAGTCGTATTTGAAAATTCATATGCGTAAACACACTGGTGAAAAACCTTTTAAATGCAATATGTGTAATTACTGCACTGCTACTGCATCGCATTTGAAAATTCATATGTGTAAGCACACCGGTGAAAAACCACTTAAATGCAACATATGTGATTATTCCACTATTTACACGTCGCATTTAAACGTTCATATGCGTAAGCATACTGGTGAAAAACCATTTAAATGCAGCATATGTGATTACTGCTGTATCACCAAGCAGTATTTAAAAATTCATATGCGTACGCACACTGGTGAAAAAGCATTTAAATGCAATGTATGTAATTACTGCACTACTACCGCATCGCATTTAAAAGCTCATTTGCGTAAGCACACTGGTGAAAAACCATTTAAATGCAATATATGTGATTACTGCAGTACTACCACGAGTTATTTAAAAGCACATATGCGTAAGCACACTGGTGAAAAACCATTTAAATGCATTATATGTGATTACTGCTGTACTACCAACTCTGATTTAGAAAAGCATACCCATAGCCACACTGGCGAAAAACCATTTAAATGCAGTATGTGTGATTACTGCTGTACCACTAAGTGGTACTTAAAAATTCATATGCGTACGCACACTGGTGAAAAACCATTTAAATGCAATATATGTGATTACTGCAGTACCGCCAAGCGAGAGTTAAAAATACATATACGTAAGCACACTGGTGAAAAACCATATAAATGCAATGTGTGCAATTACTGTAGCAGCCAATTGGGATGTTTGAAAACTCATATGCGCCAACACACTGGCGAAGAACCATTGAAATGCAATATATGTAATTACAGCACTATTTACACGTCGAATTTAAATGCTCATATGCGTAAGCACACCGGTGCAAAACCATTTAAGGGGGTACTTAATGAAAAAATTTAAAAATTATCAATTTTTTTTTTATTTTTGTTTTTTAATCTACACTATATTCTGCAAAGAATGCAAAAAATCCGATGTCTCTACAAGGTTTAAAAGTTACTTAAATTTAAGTGTAAACTTGGAAGGACTCTTCTAGCTATGCGTTATATGCCTAATAAATAAAAAATACGGCAAGGAGGTATGTTTCCGTTAACTGATAATGCTAGACCATTCCGAGCAACAATGTTTAGGCTAATCTGCCCATTGCATTTTTTGCACGAAGCAAAAGAATTCACCGCCGCACTCAACGCTCTGATACAAACAATATCGAAAACATCAGTGCTTCATACTTCAAATACTCGGGCAATTGAGGTTTTATTTTAGAACCTAAGAAACAGGAGTTTCTGTTGTCGAGCAAGGTTGTGGTGACTCCACATTTACTGAACAAGTTGCATTCAATGTCATTTCTGCAGGCCTTTTACCTGAAAACCGCCTTTTTCTCTTCTTGAAAACCGGACCCGTTCTAGGCATATTTGAAACCAGTAAAATAAAATCTCTGAAATAAACACAAGTAAAACAATAACACTACAATATACGAACAGGAACAAAAACTTTGAAAAGCAAAAACGACTACTAAAGATAAAAAAACAAAACTTTTTTGTTTCTTGCTTCTCCTGAACAGTTGTATTTTTTCTATTTCGGTACAGTTTTCTTCAAAACTATGACAGGTAATTGAGTGTGGTTTTTTCTATCTTATTCATGGCGACGCTAGTAACAAACGCAGCAGAGCGAATTTTAAAAATCCAGCTGGTTTCTTTTTTACTTTACTTTTAATAAGACAATAAAATTTTCAAACTTTCTAAGTCAATAAAAAATTTACTATTTCTTTAAATTAAATTCTACCTGCTGTACAGCTTTAAAACTATGTAAAGAAAACGTGTTCAAAATTTCACAAAAATCGATTTAGCAGTTTTTGAGAAAAGTGTACCTCAATTTGCATGGAAAATGGCTCCGTTTAGTACCCCCTTAAATGCAGTATATGTGATTACCGCAGTACCACCAAGTCGGATTTAAAAACTCATATGCGTACGCACTCTGGTGAAAAACCATTTAAATGCAAAATGTGTGATTACTGCAGTACTACCAATTCAAATTTAAAAACTCATATGTGTAAGCACATTGATAAAAAAACCATTTAAGTGAAATATTTGTGATTACTGTTGTAGCCATTTGGGAAGTTAAAGGTAGATAAAATGCAACATATGGTTATTGGAGTACCACCTTGTGGAATATTAAAAATCATATTCATGCGCATACTAACACGAAAAATAATTATAATGTACATTTTACAATTTTAATCTAGTCATTATTTCGCACAATAAAGGCAGTTATCTTAAAAGCGATTTGATTTTTTTAAAGCAAATTATTCAGGTTTGCTTGAATATACTAACACCTGTTTAAAGTAATCTTAAACTTGAAGTTATTGCAAACAAATGTCTTTACGTTGCAGTAGATTTCTTGCAATTCAATTTGTTTATACAAAAACCTTAAATAGCATTTTAAGTTCTGTAAGAATTAAATTGCTACAATTTATTTAATTGCGCTATGTTTTGTTTCTTGTTGTATTTAAAATGTTTTATTTTGTAAAATATTGCATGGAATTTAGTAACTTTTGAAGAAAATTTGGGAAAACGTTTATAATGATAGCTAGATTTTATAAACTGTTAACCACTCGAGCAACTATAAATGACATGCGAAGTAATAACATTATAATAATCAGTATTCACCTGATGACGATTGCAGATACCACAGCAATCAAAACGTTGTGTATATTCGTTTCAAAATAATAAACAATGAAAGTTTAGCAGAATGTTATTACTTCGCATCAAGCAACATTGTTTAATACATTCAAACAAACGTTATAAATGACTTAAGTAAGGTGTTTAAATCCTTCAATTGTAGGAGATGGCGACAAGAAAACACAACTTAAAGTGTTTTTTGTAGGCTACGTTTCGTGAACAGTGTGTTTACTTCATCAGGCCTCTGTTTAATAAATGAGAAAAAAGACAAAATTAACAAAACATAAATACAGCTCAGGTGTAACAAACAAACTTTTTAAGCAAATAACGAGTTGTAAAAAACTAAACAATACAAATCGTTTACATGAACAAACAACATTAAACCAAAAAAAAACCAAGTCAAATGATATAAAATAGACAAATTACTTACAAAAAAAAACCACCACTACTTGTTCTAGTTTTTTTTGTAAGTAATTTGTCTATTTTATATCATTAACTTTAAATACAATTATTTCAGTCCTGACGTTGAGATTCACAAATTAAAATTCATTACGAAGAAAGTACTCGTGGTTATGTAGGGTAGGTTCAAAAGTACTCTAAAGACCTAAACTGTGATCTGTAAACAACTTTTTGTCATTATTCATGAAGTTACATTAGCTTAGTTTAATGGTATAGATAGGCAGTACTGCCGAGGCAAAGTTTTATAATTTACTGGAAATTTGAGAGAAACTATTAAATCAGAATTTTTTTTTAAGTTTTTGGTTGAATTGTTGGGGTATAATAGGCTCAGGTGGCTTAGAAAAATTAATCCAATCCCAACAATTTGGAAGATTGGCGTAAGGTAAGCCACATCAACTTTACGAAACAAAAGCTTTAATCTATTCTTAATTGGGGTCCAATTGGGCATGATTTCGCTCGTCTTTAACTATAATACATAAAAAATTGTAGTCACCGGCATAACTACAGAGGGGCTTGGGTTGGTCGGACACCCCGGCTCCTATCCTTTCCAGGTTCCCCTAAAAAATATAAGTGACACAAAGTACTAATAAATAATTGTTTCCAGTAGTAACAACCATTTTTTATGTGTTAATAATCGTAAGTACAATGTTTATTTGAGTAGAGTAACACATTTACAATTTTGCCTAGCGTTGGCTAATACAAAGTAAGCATACTTGTACCATTGACGCTCAACTGATGTTTGGGTAACCCATTTTTTTTATTATCTATCGTTTTTTGGGTGTTTTAGTGCATAAACAAATCTAAAATAAAAAGTTTATCGAAATTAAAAGATCACAATTATTAATAATAGTGATTTAAAATACCATCGCGCGGATGCCTATGCGATAAATTAAAATCCTATTTTGTTGGGGACAGTAGGGTACATTTGATTGAAATTTAATACCAAATCTCTTCAGTAATGCTTGAACATTTTTTCCGTTTTCATAGGACCACAAACATCACTCTGTATTATATGTCAATGTGACATTTATACTACTTTAATTTTATTTCCATCTGCAAGATTTTTTCTAACCAATGTTTTTATTATTTCTGGATTTCTGTCCTAAACGCCTATGCCAAATATGCTTACACTTTGCAACTTTCTCACATAACATTTTTACCAAATTGCATTTTTCACCTTCAGTTTTGTATAAACCATTTTGTTTACTTTGCTTTTAGAATACATACATTCCTCTTCTTTACATAACAGTATTTTTTGTCAAAATGTACCGTATAACCACCAGCAATAACTTTTGATACTGACAATAAGTTGTTCTCGAAATCTGGAACATATAAAACATCAACTAACCTTATTTTTCTTTCGCTTTTATTTATTTTGTTTTTTAACAATATACAACCTCTTCCTTCAATTCTTATGTATTATCCATTTGCCACCATTATTCTGCCAAAACATTTTTTTTAAATTTCTTTGTCACATCATTACACATATGACTGGTAGCCTCCGAGTCAACAAACCATTCTTCTTTACTTCTATTTTCTTGTTCCTTTGTAATTTTTGCTTTATGAGTTTCTATATTTCTTTTTCCAATGATCATTTCTGTGACAATAGTAATACATTCACGTAATTCTTTATTTATATGTTTCTTTAACTCATCCACTTTCATTGCCTTTTCATGATTTTCTTCTGAATCATCATTTTTTCTAGTATACTCATCAATCAGCTTTCTTTTTACATACTTTAATGTGAGCTCATCAGCAAGACAAACATCTAAAGCACTCACCAAAGTTGAATACTCATCTGGTAAACCTTCGAGCAACAGTGCAGCTATTACATGAAAGTCAGCTATGATTTCGCCTATTCCTCTCAATTTCTTTACCAATTCAAGTACGGTACTGTAGGGTATTTTAAATAAAACAGTTTAAGTTGCACACAAAAAACACTTTATTACATAAATATATAAATAACAATAGACACACAAAAACATCGGCACTCTTACATCCAAACGATGAGAGTATTGCCGACCGACTCCTTCCTCAAATAAAAACGTACTAGTTCCAAGTTCCACTTAACTGGCGCATGCTTATTTAGGACAAGATTGAGTAGTTACAGCGCTAAATTTAAAAACGACATAAATTTCACTACAGTACTTATGTACTCTGGCATCGTTTTACCTTTCGGTCTTGACTGATGAAGTTTTCTTAATAAATAAAGCTGATTTGATAGGTTATTTCTTTCGTGCACTTTCTTACAGTTTCTGAATTTTGATTTTAGAAACATGCTTGGTAATTTAAAAAAATTTAAAACATATTTGCTTTACTGAACAGTAGAGAGTCCGAAGCTTTTAGGGCTTCAGGCGCATATATAATTCATGGACCTTCCTCCCCCATACGAACACGCACATATCCATCCAATTTTACAAAATTGTAAGCACGTTCGGGCCCTCGTAAATGCCGGGCCCCGTGCGCGCGCCCGATGCGGCACTACCACTAAAACAAAATGCTTGTGATTTTTTGAATTATTGGGATTTACCCCACTACATTGATACTATCGATGGAAAACATGGAATAAAAGTACAAAACCTTCAGTAACAATTATATTTATTGTAAGAGCATAAAAAGAAAATTTAAATTTAGCGGCTTGTTGGATCGCGCATGACCGGACATATAGTAAGAGGAAGTGGGAGATTATGTTAGAACCGTGTTGTGTGCATATACACGTTATGTTCTTATTTTTTAGACAATAAATATTTAATCTTTTTTACGGTTATTATTAAACTTATTCTGACGGCCCCTAACAGTTCAGAAGTGGGATTACTCATTACTCATTGCTGATTGTGCTCGATGCTTATGTTATGTGAAAAAAATTTATTGTGACAAGATTACGATTAGAACACGTAGTGAATTTATTATTCAAGAAAATGGATGAAGCAACAGCAAACGCGCGAATGTCAGTCGAAGAGATAGTGGATATTTCCGTAGCTACATGTACAAAATTTGAAAAACAAACCAGCAAAATTTTGTCAACTCTTATACCGCCGTTTAAAGGTGATGGCGACGATGTATCCTTATGGTTTAAGCGAATTGAATTAATTAAGCAAACTTACAATCCTTCTGAGCAAGAATTACTGTTAACAATGATTACAAAATTAGAAGGACGATCTCTGGAATGGTTTCATTCTAGCCCGGAAAATGTTATGCTGAAATATGAAGAATTTAAGAAAAAATTATGCATGTTGTTTGAAGTTAGAGAAGATACGTTAACGCTCATAAGAAAATTTGAATCAAGAAAATGGAGGAAGAATGAAAAGTTTAGCGATTATTTCACGGAAAAAGTATTGTTAGGAAATAAACTGCAATTGAAAGAAGAATTTTTAATTACATACGTAATTGATGGAATGGACAACCCTACTTTACAAATCCAAGCTAAGATAAAAGAATTCCGTGACTTAAATCATTTATTAAAAGTTATGAATGAGATAACAGCAATAGAAGTTAACTCGACAAGATTAGCGCCGACATCGCAAGCTCCAAGGAAGTTAACACCTACACCAGGCAACGCCCGGATAATGACGGCACCGTTATCATCAAGGTCAGCTGATATAAAGTGTTTTAATTGCAATACCATGGGGCACTACCTGTCGGAATGTACTAAACCCAAGCGCGAACGAGGAAGTTGTTATGTATGTGGTGATACGCGGCACCAGCAGCGTAACTGCCCTCGACGTACGGAAGGAACAGATACATCGACATCTAGGCGTGTACCACCCGATTCAACGAGTTCGTTACTGTTGGTTCCTGGTGTGACTCCAGCTTATGAGGTATCAATTGCATTACATTTGCTAAATACAAATTTTAAAGCTATTGTGGATACGGGTTCACCTATATCATTAATATGTGAAAATAATGTAGAAAAAGAGTTTGTTGAACCTTATCGTTTATGTAACAATTACGAAGGTATTAATGGCGCAAAATTAAACATTTTAGGTTATTTAGATACGGAAGTTTATTTGCAAAAATTTGATGTTACTTTAAGTATGCGCTTTTATGTAGTACCTTATGGTACAATGCAATATGAATGTTTATTAGGAAGAGATTTCATAACTAATGGTAACCTTAATGTTAGTTTTGGTAAGGACATTGTAATAGATACGAAAGTTAATGATAACATTCACTGTGACTTTACCGAAAATGAACTGTTATTAATCGATGTAAGCAGTTCCGATACTGTTGAACTTGACATAGAACCGGCTTTAGATCCGCTAGAAAAAAAACAAATTCAAAATTTAGCGAATAGTGATTATTTTAACGCGCCAAGGCCGCAAGAACCTTTAGTAAAATTCGAAATGAGTATTTCGTTAAAACCAAATAGTAAGCCATTTTACTTTAGACCGCGACGACTTTCGTATTATGAAAAAAATGAAATAAACTCAATCGTAAGTGACCTTTTAGAAAAAAATGTTATAAAAACGAGTAACTCCGAGTTTTGTTCTAGAATAGTTTTAGTAAAGAAAAAAAACGGTTCGATGCGAATGTGTGTAGATTTCAGGGAATTAAATAAAATAGTGTGTAGGGAAAATTGGCCGTTACCAATAATCGAAGATGAAATAGAGTTATTAAAAGATAAAAAGTATTTTACAAAGCTAGACTTACAAAACGCTTTTTATCATGTTAATGTTAACCCTGAATGCACCAAATATTTGTCATTTGTAACGCCGAGTGGTCAATACGAGTTTTTGAAAATGCCATTTGGTTTTTGTAACAGCCCTAGCGTATTTATGCGATTTATTAATGCTATTTTTAGAGAACTTTTGCATTCAAATGAAATTATGATATATTTGGATGACATATTAATAGCGACCAAAACGATACCGGAGAATTTAAGTATTTTACGCAAGGTATTCAAATGTATTACCGACAACCTACTACAATTACGCTTAGATAAATGTTTGTTTTTACGTACCGAACTAGATTACTTAGGCTATAAGATAAATTCGAAGGGCATTAGTCCTAACTTAGAAAACACAAAAGCAATATTAAATTTCCCTTTACCTAAAACACAAAAAGAATTGCATAGTTTTATAGGTCTTGTTTCGTATTTTAGAAAATTTATTAAGGATTTTTCGTTGTTGGCAAAACCTTTGTACGAAATGATAAAGAAAGATTCTGAGTTTACTTTCGGAAAGAACGAATTAATTACTTTTGAATTATTGAAAAGTAAGTTAGCTAAACAACCAGTTTTGTGTCTGTATTCCCCGTTAGTTGAGACCGAACTTCATTGTGACGCTTGCCAAATTGGTTACGGAGGAATACTTTTACAAAAACAGGACGATGGACATTTCCATCCCGTATTTTATTTTAGTAAAAGAACAACTGAACCTGAGTCTCGTTATCATTCGTACGAATTAGAATGCTTAGCAATCGTTTATTCGATTAAAAGGTTTCATGTTTATTTACATAACATTCCTTTCAAAATTATCACAGATTGTGATAGTATTCGTTTGACCTTTAATAAAAAGGACATAGTACCGCGAATTATGAGGTGGTGTTTATTTTTAGAAAATTATAATTATACAATTGAACATAGAGGTAATCAAAAAATGCGTCATGTCGATGCTTTAAGTCGCAATCAAAATGTTTTGATTTTACAAGAAAATTCATTGGAACAAAATTTAGCTATTAGGCAGCAGACAGACAAAGCAATTATGGAAATAAGATCAAAATTAGAGCTCACTCAATTAACGCATTTCGAGTTAAGAAACGGCTTAGTTTATAGGAAATCTTCGAAAGGAAACAAACTGTTATTTTACGTACCTGCCAGTATGGTTTCCAATGTAATTCGCATATACCACGATGACGTGGGGCATGTAGGAGTTGAGAAAACGCGTGAACTTATTTTGCGAACCTATTGGTTCCCAAACATGAAATATAAAGTACTTGATCATATCAATAACTGCTTAAAGTGTATTATTTATCAACCGAATTATGGTAAGATGGAAGGGCAATTACATAATATACCGAAAGGTAATATTCCATTTTCCGTCATACATGTGGATCATTTCGGTCCTTTAGAAAAATGTAAAGGCGGATATCGTTACGTATTTTTAGTTATTGACGGTTTTACAAAATTTTTAAAATTGTATGCTTGTCGCACAGTAACCGCGAAAGAAACTATAAAGCATTTGAGTAATTATTTTCTGAATTACAGTAGACCAAACAAACTTATCTCAGATCGAGGTTCAGCATTTACTGCCAAATTATTTAAAGATTTTTTAGAATCCGAGAGTATATTACACGTGCTGATCGCGAGCAGAATGCCAAGGGCAAATGGACAAGTGGAGAGAGTCAATCGCTCTTTAATTCCAATGTTGTCGAAACTAAGCGAGTTTAAAGATCAGTGGAACAAACAATTATTTAAGGTTGAATTTTCGTTAAATAATACGATTAATAAAAGTACGGGTGAAACTCCCAGTAAACTATTATTTGGTGTAAATCAAAAACAAAATTCCGACGATCAATTAAAATTGTTCTTAGAATCATTTGAAAACCTAGAACCTATCTCACTGACGGAATTACGCCAGAATGCTTCGGACAAAATTATAAAAAGTCAGGAATATAACAAGGTTTATTTTGATAAGCGGCATAAAATTCCTAGAAAATATAGCGTTAATGATTTGGTTATGATTAGCAATAACGATGTAACAATAGGTGTGAATAAAAAGCTTCTACCGAAATTTAAGGGACCATATAAAATAAATGCTGTATTAGATAACGACAGATATGTAGTTAAGGATTTAGAGGGATTTGAGGTAACTCAGACACCCTACAAGGGGATTCTCGAGTCATCTCACATTAAGCCTTGGGTAGATTAAGATTACTAGCATTTGTATTTAGTATTAAGAATTAATTGTTGTACTAGTAAAAAAAAAAAAAAAATGTTTTGTTAATTAGGTTAAGTTATTCTTGTAACCTCTGAGGATCGTGGGCGATCTAACGTCAGGATGGACGAGCTGTAAGAGCATAAAAAGAAAATTTAAATTTAGCGGCTTGTTGGATCGCGCATGACCGGACATATAGTAAGAGGAAGTGGGAGATTATGTTAGAACCGTGTTGTGTGCATATACACGTTATGTTCTTATTTTTTAGACAATAAATATTTAATCTTTTTTACGGTTATTATTAAACTTATTCTGACGGCCCCTAACATTATTACATAAATACATATCTTTGTAGACACCAAAGAAAACTTCGCAACAATTTTAAGGCCAATAAAAAATATGCCAAAATAAATTATTATTCACCAGTGTGCATTATGTATATGCCTTGTTAAATGAGATTTGGTGGTACAGCAGTAACAACATATCGCTCATTTAAAACAACACCGTCACAACTCAAAATTCATTTTGTGTTTTATGTGACAAGACGTCGCCAAAATCGGTACAGAAATAACGACAGAAGTGAACTTCGACTACCAACTAAAAGAGCGCGCAAGTATCATTGCCTGACACGTAAAAACTGTGAGACCTGTTGTGAAACAGTGACACAACCAGTGTTGTGCGGTATCTGTAGAGTAAACTTACTCAGAATTATGCAACAGTGACACATCTCACAAAAAGCCTATTAGGTAAGTGCATTTTTCCAGTCCATAACGACACATTTTGAAATGTGACACTGTTTCCTATATAGTTCATATTATGTACTATGTGAAGCATTCAAGAAACAGAGTCACATTTCTTGTAGTGTCACTATTTGTCTAAACGCTTGCCTATTTTATGTATTCAGTTTCAAAATAGTGTATCATTCAGAGTTGTGTCATTAATCTTCGATACGAGTACACACATTGAACATGATATTTCTGATTATGTCATTGTTGACTTTAAAAAATTGAAGCTATTCGCTTTTGAGTTATCAAATTCCAATCGACGTTGTAATAAGTGTGTTGCAGTGTAACCTTATATCGCCGTTTTGTATTGGTTTCACTTTTTTTCAGAGATGTATTCGAGCCGTACCTTACGTATCCTAGACAACGAAAAATCAGGAATCTGTGAAGGCAAAAATTTAGATCGTAAGTTCTTCGACACACTTCATTTTAGATCGGTCTTCATAAACTTTTTCTCTAGGCGACATCATTTTAGATGAGGTGGAATTATTTATCAATTGACCAACCTACCCAAATGAATGAACCAGATCGCTCTGAGCTGCTGGATACTGGTACCATTGACGTCTGCACCACTGATAATTGTTTCTTAGAAGTTACAGAAACTGACACACGATTAATTGCTTCAGCGAATATTCAAGAAGGCAGCAGTACACACACAAGTTCAGATATTGCAGAACACGAAAATGAACAACTCGGCTGTGAGGAATTACATTCTAGCTTCAGTGAAGACTCCAACGACTCTGCGAAAGATGCCGAATACGTTGCATCATCCACATCATCTACCTCCAGTAGCTGCTCAGGGTGTAGCAAATGTTCAAATTCTGAAGCATCAATCCAAACCTTACGCAGGGTACAAACATACATTCTGAAACTAGACAGACCAAAGTAAAGAAAAGGAAGCTAGGACATCACATGTGGAAGAAAAATGTTTCAAAGCGTTTAAGGAACACCAGTAGAGAGTATCTGAATAACAACACTAAGATCTTTGCTGAGAAAAAAAATTGCCAGCATGCACAGATAAATGCAAGTTACAATGCTATGGAAAAATTTCTGAGGAAAACCTATCAGAGATCTTTAAGAAGTACTGGGACTTAGGTGATATTCAGAGGCAAAGAGATTACATTGCAGCCAGCATATCTGTTATTAAAACTAGATATAGATATGTCAGAGAAGGTAGTAGCAAAAAACCGAATAATGCATTCTATTTTAATATAGGAGGTAAGAATATCCGTGTGTGTGAACTGTTCTTTAAAAACACAGTATCCATCAATGACCGACCCATAAGAACCGTATTGCATAAACGAGATCCCCAACATCCTCAATTTATTGGCAGTGATCAGAGGCGTAAATATTCCAACCATAGTACGATAGATGAAGATATAAAACGCAGCGTCAGAGATCACATAGACTCCATTCCACGGATTCCAAGTCATTACTGCCGTGCCAATACAAGTAAAGAGTTTATTGAAGGCTGATTGTCAGTTGTCGACTTCCATAGGAGTTTCAGGGCGATGCGGGAAGAAGCCTGCAAATCTGCCGTTCCCTATCCCATTTATTATAGAATATTCAAGGAAGAGTACAATATATCATTCTATACGCCAAAGAAAGACCATCGTGAGCTATGTGCAGCATATGAAATTGCAAATGCCTCTAATAAGAACGAAATTAATGAAAATTTGAGAAACATTTGCTCCAAAAAGACCTTTCTCGATTAGAAAAACAAAAAGACAAGGAGTGCGCAGACTTCGTGGCTGTTTACGTCGACCTTTTCTTGCGTATCAAAGCTGAACGTTTTTAATTCCACCATTTACAACTTGAAAAGCAATGAATGTGTTCGTTATGTCTGGAATGAAAGTCAAGCTCATCGTGGAGCGAATGACATTGGTTCATGTGTGCCGACATATTTAGAAAAGCTAAATGAAACATTCGACAGTGAGCAGAATGTGATCTTTTACTCGGATAATTGCGCTAGACAGCCAAAAAACAAATACCTCCTGGCACTCTACTTACATGCAATCAAGACATTGCCAAACATCAAAACAATTACCCACAAATGTTTAGTAACAAGGCACACCCTAAACGAGGGAGATAGAGCTCATTCTTTGATTGAGAGGAATGTAAAGAAATACTTGAAGGTTAGTCCGATTTACCTCCCTGAACAACACATCACATAAGAAGTACGAAGAAAAATGAAAAACCCTATGCAGTGCAGGAAATGATGTACGAAGATTTCTATGATCTCAAAGATTTAGCCCTGGATGTGGGGCTCGGCAACTGTCCGTTATTGAAGATTTCTAAAATGCAGATATTGAAAGTTGACAAAAATTTTCCAAATGAAGTTTTTCGATGAACTTGTGGTAGATTCACCCAGGAAGAATCGGTCGAAAACTAGTGTTTACGTCGTTGATTTAAAAAGAGCATACAGCAACAAGATTGGCATCAGTAAAAGCAAGAAAGATAGCCTTCTGTCCCTATTTTACGAGACGAAGGACAAGAAAGCCTCAGTTCCAAGAACTTATAGGTCATACTATTCAGAATCTTTGATAGTATGAGTGAATTATTTTTTCTCGTTCTTATGATTCCTTTATTCTAGAAGTTTGGTTATTCAACCGAAGCATTTTGTTCTTTATAATAAATATATTGACTGAAATTAAGAAATAAAGATAAGTTATTTTGCACACTTATGTCGTATAATTATAGTTGAACACATGTGATCAAAGTTCACTTCTGATCAAAAATTATTTTCAAGTAACCTGAAGAATAGCTGCACAAGTAACTAAAAATGATTCTGTCCAAATGTCTGCTTCAAAAGACTTCTCATAATCATAATATGTGCCTTGAACTGTGCTTCAAATTTTCAAATGTGCTTAGTGAAAATATGCAATTTTTTAACTCAGTCACTGTTGTTTTAAATGAGTGATATATTGCATTTCAATGATTGTTCACCAGTGTGCTTATGCATATGCCTTTTTAAATATTGGAGGTGGCTGCTACAAAAATCACATATATTGCATTTATATGGTTTCTCGCCAGTGTGTTTACGCATATGCCTTCTTAAATCTGACTTGGTGATACAGCAGTAATCACATATATTGCATTTAAATGGTTTTTCACCAGTGTGCCTATGCATATGCGTTTTTAAATTGCCCATACTGTTACTACGGTGATCACATATATTGCATTTATATTTTTTCTCATCAGTGTGCGTAGCTATATGCTTTTTTAAATATCCCATATCCTTACACCGGTAATCACATATGTTGCATTTAAATGGTTTCTCATCAATGTGTGTACGCATATGCCTTGTTAAATCTGACTTGGTGATACAGCAGTAATCACATATATTGCATTTAAATGGTTTTTCACCAGTGTGCCTATGCATATGCGTTTTTAAATTGCCCATACTGTTACTACGGTGATCACATATATTGCATTTATATTTTTTCTCATCAGTGTGCGTAGCTATATGCTTTTTTAAATATCCCATATCCTTACACCGGTAATCACATATGTTGCATTTAAATGGTTTCTCATCAATGTGTGTACGCATATGCCTTGTTAAATCTGACTTGGTGATACAGCAGTAATCACATATATTGCATTTAAATGGTTTTTCACCAGTGTGCCTATGCATATGCGTTTTTAAATTCGATTTGTAAACAGTGCAGTAATCACATATATTGCATTTATATTTTTTCTCATCAGTGTGCGTAGCTATATGCTTTTTTAAATATCCCATATCCTTACACCGGTAATCACATATGTTGCATTTAAATGGTTTCTCATCAGTGTGTGTACGCATATGCCTTGTTAAATCTGACTTGGTGATACAGCAGTAATCACATATATTGCATTTAAATGGTTTTTCACCAGTGTGCCTATGCAAATGCCTTATAAAATGTTGGATATAGCTGCTGTGATAATCACATATATTGCATTTAAATGGTTTATCACCAGTGTGAGTATGCATATGCCTTTTTAAATAATACTTGGTGGTACAGCAATAATCACATTTATTACATTTAAATGATTTTCTTCTTCTGTGTTTCACTTGCAGGTGTTGAATCAAACTTGTCTTTTCGTTAGTATTGAAGTTGCAGTTGTAGCAATAATACAGTTCTGTTCTTGAAGGTTCCTCAATGCATACAGGCACATCCTTATTGATTTCCAAGTAGTTATCGCTGGTGATTTGTGAGTTTGAAATTTCGATTATAATGTTATTCTTTCTCAACTCCTCTTTATTTACACCTTGTCGTAAGTTTCTTACAGTAGCTTCGGTTTGTATACACAGTTGCTTAAATTCATATATTTCTTCAATGGCAATCATACATCTGTTACAAGCAATTGGATTTGGTGTGATGCTTAGATCCTGTAAGAAACCTTATGTTACTTGATAGAATATAATCACTTTTACTTACAATTTTTGGTAGAAAGTCTAACAATTTGAATTGTAGCATTAAGTTATTGTCGTTATTCAAAAAGTAATACTGTTCAGTTTTTATTTCTAGTGAACAAATTCGACAAATTTTTGTTGATTTTTCTCCCATACTTTCGTAGACCTTGCTCATTGTTGCTCAAAGACAGTTTCACTTTTATTAGGTTATCTTTAATCGCGTTACGATAGCATGACCTTGAGATTGACGTTACACAGCTGAAATCAATGGCGGCAAATTCAAATTGATGTCACGGTTTTATATTTTTATTTAACTCTAATGATTTTAGAAAAAATAGTATTACATTTTCTTAAAAAACATTTACAAAAATGTATTTTAAAGAAATCTCCTTCTTGCTCTTGTTGTAAGCAAAGGTGGCTACTTTTCGCTATTTTTTATTGTGATGTTGACGCCCTGATCCAAAACAAATCTGCCAGCGCTGCTGAACACACCCAATGGGTGCATTCAGGTGGACCGGACAGAGCAACTGGCAGCGGCTGAGTGATGTGCTGTAAAGGATGTGCTTTTTGAAAAACTCAGCGGTCGCCATTTTAGTCAGCGTTTTTTCAGCACAGTTATTTTTTCAATGTACGATTTTAAAGAAATCAAAATTTTGTCTAGGCGATTAACACGATTAAATGTTTTCTTTAAAAATTTTCATACCTACCTACTTTAAATACAAGCTTTATTTATTAATTTACTGATAATACATTCCTCTTCTTAACATAACAGTATTTTTTGTCAAAATGTACCGTATAACCACCAGCAATAACTTTTTGATACTGACAATAAGTTGTTCTGCAACTCTGGAACATATACATCAACTAACCTTATTTTTCTTTCGCTTTTATTAATCTTTTTTTTCAACAATATACAACCTCTTCCTTCAATTCTTATGTATTGTCCATTTGCCACCATTATTCTGCCAAAACATTTTTTTAAAATTTCTTTGTCACATCATTACACATATGACTGGTAGCCTCGGAGTCAACAAACCATTCTTCTTTACTGCTATTTTCTTGTTCCTTTGTAATTTTTGCTTTATGAGTTTCTATGTTTCTTTTTCCAATGATCTTTTCTGTGACAATAGTAATACATTCACGTAATTCTTTATTTATATGTTTCTTTAACTTATCCACTTTCATTGCCTTTCATGATTTCCTTCCTTTTTTCTAGTATACTCATTAATTAGCTTTCTTTTTACGTACTCTAATGTGAGCTCATCAGCAAAACGAACATCTAATGCAGTCACCAAAGTTGAATACTCATCTGGTAAACGTTCGAGCAACAGTGCAGCTATTACATGAAAGTCAGCTATGATTTCGCCTGTTCCTCTCAATTTCTTTAGCAATTCAAGTACGGTAATGTAGGGTATTTTAAATAAAACAGTTTAAGTTGCACACAAAAAACACTTTATTACTTAAATATATAAATAACAAGAGACGCACAAAAACATCGGCACTCTTACATCCAAACGATGAGAGTATTGCCGACTGACTCCTTCCTCAAATAAAAACGTACTTGTTCCACTTAACTGGCGCATGCTTATTTAGGACAAGATTTAGTAGTTACAGCGCTAAATTTAAAAACGACATAAATTTGCCTACAGTATACTTATGTACTCTGGCATCGTTTTACCTTCCGTTCTTGACAGATAAAGTTTTCTTAATAAATAAAGCTGATTTGATAAGTTATTTCTTTCGTGCACTTTCTCAAGTTTTGCCTATCGAATTGGAAAGAGCACAGTTTCTGAATTCTGATTTTAGAAACATGCTTGGTAATTTGAAAAAATTTAAAACATATTTGCATTACTGACCAGTAGAGTCCGAAGTTTTTAGGACTTCGGGCGCATATATAATTTAGGGACCTTTCTCCCCATACGAACACGCATATATCCACCCAATTTTACAAAATTGTAAGCACGTTCGGGCCCTCGTAAATGCCGGGCCCCGAACGCGCGCCCGATGCGTCAGTACTTTAAAACGGTACTACCACTAAAACAAAATGCGTGTGATTTTTTAAATTATTAGGATTTACCCCACTACATTGATACTATCGATGGAAAACATGGAATAAAAGTACAAAACCTTCAGTAACAATTATATTTATTACATAAATACATATCTTTGTAGACACCAAAGAAAACTTCGCAACAATTTTAAGGCCAATAAAAAATATGCCGAAATAAATTATTATTCACCAGTGGTGGTACAGCAGTAACAACATATCGCTCATTTAAAACAACACCGTCACAACTCAAAATACTTCATTTTGTTTTATGTGACAAGACGTCGCCAAAATCGTGTGTGTGTGAACTGTTCTTTAAAAACACATTATCCATCAATAACCGACCCATAAGAACCGTATTGCATAAACGAGATCCCCAACATCCTCAATTTATTGGCAGTGATCAGAGAGGTTAACATTCCAACCATAGTACGATAGATGCAAGATATGAAACGCAGCGTCAGAGATCACATAAACTCCATTCCACGGATTCCAAGTCATTACTGCCGTGCCAATACGAGTAAAGTTTATTGAAGGCGGATTGACAGTTGTCGACCTCCATAGAAGTTACAGGACGATGCGGGAGGAAGCCTGCAAATCTGCCGTTCCCTGCAGCATATGAATTTGCAAATGCCTCTGATAAGAACGAAATTAATGAGAAATGTGAGAAACATTTGCTCCAAAAAGACCTTCCTCGATTAGAAAAACCAAAAGACAACGAGTGCGCAGACTTCGTGGCTGTTTACGTCGACCTTTTCTTGCGTATCAAAGCTGAACGTTTTTAATTTCACATTTACAACTTGAAAAGCAATGAATGTGTTCGTTATGTCTGGAATGAAAGTCAAGCTCATCGTGGAGCGAATGACATTGGTTCATGTGTGCCGACATATTTAGAAAAGCTAAATGAAACATTCGACAGTGAGCAGAATGTGATTTTTTACTCGGATAATTGCGCTAGGCAGCCAAAAAACAAATACCTCCTGGCACTCTACTTGCATGCAATCAAAACGTTGCCAAACATCAAAACAATTACCCACAAATGTTTAGTAACAAGGCACACCCTAAACGAGGGAGATAGAGCTCATTCTTTGATTGAGAGGAATGTAAAGAAATACTTGAAGGTTAGTCCGATTTTCCTCCCTGAACAACACATCACATTGATAAGAACTACGAAGAAAAATGAAAAACCCTATGCAGTGCAGGAAATGATGTACGAAGATTTCTATTATCTCAAAGATTTAGCCCTGAATGTGGGGCTCGGCAACTGTCCGTTATTGAAGATTTCTAAAATGCAGCTATTGAAAGTTGACAAAAATTTTCCAAATGAAGTTTTTTACAAAACATCATTCGAACAAGAAGCATTCGATGAACTTGTGGTAGATTCACCCAAGAAGAATCGGTCGAAAACTAGTGTTGACGTCGTTGATTTAAAAAGAGCATACAGCAACATGATTGGCATCAGTAAAAGCAAGAAAGATAGCCTTCTGTCCCTATTTTACGAGACGAAGGACAAGAAATTCTCAGTTCCAAGAACTTATAGGTCATACTATGGAGAATCTTTGATATGAGTGAATTATTTTTTCTCATTTTTATGATTCCTTTATTCTAGAAGTTTGGTTATTCAACCGAAGAATTTTGTTCTTTTAAAATAAATATATTGACTGAAATTCAGAAATAAAGATGAGTTATTTTACACACTTATGTCGTATAATTATAGTTGAACTTACGCAAATTTTTCAGAAACAGTGACACGTGATCAAAGTTCACTTCTGATCAAAAATTATTTTCAAGTAACCTTAAGAATAGCTGCACAAGTAACTTAAAATGATTCTGTCCAAATGTATGCTTCAAAAAACTTCTCATAATCATAATATCTGCCTTGAACTGTGCTTCAAATTTTCAAATACGCTTAATGAAAATATGCAATTTTTTAATTGTGTCACTGTTGTTTTAAATGAGCGATATATTGCATTTAAATGATTGTTCACCAGTGTGCTTATGCATATGCCTTTTTAAATGTTGGAGTTGGCTGCTACAGAAATCACATTATTGCATTTATATGGTTTTTTGGAAGTGTGCTTACGCATATGAATTTTTAAATATGACTTGGTGGTACAGCAGTAATCACATATATAGCATTTAAATGGCTTTTCACTAGTGTGCTTAAGCAAATGCCTTTTAAAATTTTGAACGTAGCTGCTACAGTAATCACATATATTGCATTTATACGGTTTTTCGCCAGTGTGCTTACGCATATGCCCTTTTAACCGTTGGTGTTTGCTGGTATAAAAATCACAAATATTGCATTTATATGGTTTCTCGCCAGTGTGCTTACGCATATGCATTATTAATTCTGACTTGGTGGTACAGCAGTAATTACAGTCATTGCATTTAAATGGTTTTTCACCGGTGTGCTTATACATATGCCTTTTTAAATATTGGAGGTGGCTGCTACAGAAATCACAGATATTGCATTTATATGGTTTCTCGCCAGTGTGTTTACGCATATGAATTTTTAAATCTGACTTGGTGGTATAGCAGTGATCACATACATTGCATTTAAATGGCTTTTCGCCAGTGTGATTATGCATATGCCTTTTTAGGTGATGGGCATGACTGCTACAGTAATCACATATATTGCATTTAAATGAGTTTTTGGCATTGTGTATACGCATATGCTTTCTTAAATTCAACTTGGTGGTACAGTAGTAATCACATATATTACATTTTTCGCACGTGTGCCTACGAATATGCTTTTTTAAGTCGCCCATATTCTTACTATGGTGATCACATATATTGCATTTATATGGTTTCTCATCAGTGTGCGTAGCTATATGCTTTTTTAAATTTCCCATATCCTTACACCGGTAATCACATATGTTGCATTTAAACGGTTTCTCATCAGTGTGTGTACGCATATGCCTTGTTAAATATGACTTGGTGATACAGCAGTAATCACATATATTGCATTTAAATGGTTTTTCACCAGTGTGCCTATGCATATGCCTTTTTAGGTGATGGGCATGACTGCTACAGTAATCACATATATTGCATTTAAATGGTTTATCACCAGTGTGAGTATGCATATGCCTTTTTAAATAATACTTGGCGGTACAGCAATAATCACATTTATTACATTTAAATGATTTTCTTCTTCTGTGTTGCACTTGCAGGTGTTGAATCAAACTTGTCTTTTCGTTAGTATTGAAGTTGCAGTTGTAACAATAATACAGTTCTGTTCTTGAAGGTTCCTCAATGCATACAGGCACATCCTTATTGATTTCCAAGTAGTTATCGCTGGTGATTTGTGAGTTTGAAATTTCGATTATAATGTTATTCTTTCTCAACCCCTCTTTATTTACACCTTGTCGTAAGTTTCTTACAGTAGCTTCGGTTTGTATACACAGTTGCTTAAATTCATATATTTCTTCAATGGCAATCATACATCTGTTACAAGCAATTGGATTTGGTGTGATGCTTAGATCCTGTAAGAAACCTTATGTTACTTGATAGAATATAATCAGTTTTACTTACAATTTTTGGTAGAAAGTCTAACAATTTGAATTGTAGCATTAAGTTATTGTCGTTATTCAAAAAGTAATACCGTTCAGTTTTTATTTCTAGTGAACAAATTCGACAAATTTTTGTTGATTTTTCTCCCATACTTTCGTACACCTTGCTCATTGTTGCTCAAAGACAGTTTCACTTTTATTAGGTTATCTTTAATCGCGTTACGATAGCATGACCTTGACGTTACACAGCTGAAATCAATGGCGGCAAATTCAAATTGATGTCACGGTTTTATATTTTTATTTAACTCTAATGATTTTAGAAAAAATAGTATTACATTTTCTTAAAAAACATTTACAAAAATGTATTTTAAAGAAATCTCCTTCTTGCTCTTGTTGTAAGCAAAGGTGGCTACTTTTCGCTATTTTTTATTGTGATGTTGACGCCCTGATCCAAAACAAATCTGCCAGCGCTGCTGAACACACCCAATGGGTGCATTCAGGTGGACCGGACAGAACAACTGGCAGCGGCTGAGTGATGTGCTATAAAGGATGTGCTTTTTGAAAAACTCAGCGGTCGCCATTTTAGTCAGCGTTTTTTCAGCACAGTTATTTTTTCAATGTACGATTTTAAAGAAATCAAAATTTTGTCTAGGCGATTAACACGATTAAATGTTTTCTTTAAAAATTTTCATACCTACCTACTTTAAATACAAGCTTTATTTATTAATTTACTGATAATACATTCCTCTTCTTAACATAACAGTATTTTTTGTCAAAATGTACCGTATAACCACCAGCAATAACTTTTTGATACTGACAATAAGTTGTTCTGCAACTCTGGAACATATACATCAACTAACCTTATTTTTCTTTCGCTTTTATTAATCTTTTTTTTCAACAATATACAACCTCTTCCTTCAATTCTTATGTATTGTCCATTTGCCACCATTATTCTGCCAAAACATTTTTTTAAAATTTCTTTGTCACATCATTACACATATGACTGGTAGCCTCCGAGTCAACAAACCATTCTTCTTTACTGCTATTTTCTTGTTCCTTTGTAATTTTTGCTTTATGAGTTTCTATGTTTCTTTTTCCAATGATCTTTTCTGTGACAATAGTAATACATTCACGTAATTCTTTATTTATATGTTTCTTTAACTTATCCACTTTCATTGCCTTTCATGATTTCCTTCCTTTTTTCTAGTATACTCTTCAATTAGCTTTCTTTTTACGTACTCTAATGTGAGCTCATCAGCAAAACGAACATCTAATGCACTCACCAAAGTTGAATACTCATCTGGTAAACCTTCGAGCAACAGTGCAGCTATTACATGAAAGTCAGCTATGATTTCGCCTATTCCTCTCAATTTCTTTACCATTTCAAGTACGGTACTGTAGGGTATTTTAAATAAAACAGTTTAAGTTGCACACAAAAAACACTTTATTACATAAATATATAAATAACAATAGACACACAAAAACATCGGCACTCTTACATCCAAACGATGAGAGTATTGCCGACCGACTCCTTCCTCAAATAAAAACGTACTAGTTCCAAGTTCCACTTAACTGGCGCATGCTTATTTAGGACAAGATTGAGTAGTTACAGCGCTAAATTTAAAAACGACATAAATTTCACTACAGTACTTATGTACTCTGGCATCGTTTTACCTTTCGGTCTTGACTGATGAAGTTTTCTTAATAAATAAAGCTGATTTGATAGGTTATTTCTTTCGTGCACTTTCTTACAGTTTCTGAATTTTGATTTTAGAAACATGCTTGGTAATTTAAAAAAATTTAAAACATATTTGCTTTACTGAACAGTAGAGAGTCCGAAGCTTTTAGGGCTTCAGGCGCATATATAATTCATGGACCTTCCTCCCCCATACGAACACGCACATATCCATCCAATTTTACAAAATTGTAAGCACGTTCGGGCCCTCGTAAATGCCGGGCCCCGTGCGCGCGCCCGATGCGACACTACCACTAAAACAAAATGCTTGTGATTTTTTGAATTATTGGGATTTACCCCACTACATTGATACTATCGATGGAAAACATGGAATAAAAGTACAAAACCTTCAGTAACAATTATATTTATTACATAAATACATATCTTTGTAGACACCAAAGAAAACTTCGCAACAATTTTAAGGCCAATAAAAAATATGCCAAAATAAATTATTATTCACCAGTGTGCATTATGTATATGCCTTGTTAAATGAGATTTGGTGGTACAGCAGTAACAACATATCGCTCATTTAAAACAACACCGTCACAACTCAAAATTCATTTTGTGTTTTATGTGACAAGACGTCGCCAAAATCGGTACAGAAATAACGACAGAAGTGAACTTCGACTACCAACTAAAAGAGCGCGCAAGTATCATTGCCTGACACGTAAAAACTGTGAGACCTGTTGTGAAACAGTGACACAACCAGTGTTGTGCTGGTATCTGTAGAGTAAACTTACTCAGAATTATGCAACAGTGACACATCTCACAAAAAGCCTATTAGGTAAGTGCATTTTTCCAGTCCATAACGACACATTTTGAAATGTGACACTGTTTCCTATATAGTTCATATTATGTACTATGTGAAGCATTCAAGAAACAGAGTCACATTTCTTGTAGTGTCACTATTTCTCTAAACGCTTGCCTATTTTATGTATTCAGTTTCAAAATAGTGTATCATTCAGAGTTGTGTCATTAATCTTCGATACGAGTACACACATTGAACATGATATTTCTGATTATGTCATTGTTGACTTTAAAAAATTGAAGCTATTCGCTTTTGAGTTATCAAATTCCAATCGACGTTGTAATAAGTGTGTTGCAGTGTAACCTTATATCGCCGTTTTGTATTGGTTTCACTTTTTTTCAGAGATGTATTCGAGCCGTACCTTACGTATCCTAGACAACGAAAAATCAGGAATCTGTGAAGGCAAAAATTTAGATCGTAAGTTCTTCGACACACTTCATTTTAGATCGGTCTTCATAAACTTTTTCTCTAGGCGACATCATTTTAGATGAGGTGGAATTATTTATCAATTGACCAACCTACCCAAATGAATGAACCAGATCGCTCTGAGCTGCTGGATACTGGTACCATTGACGTCTGCACCACTGATAATTGTTTCTTAGAAGTTACAGAAACTGACACACGATTAATTGCTTCAGCGAATATTCAAGAAGGCAGCAGTACACACACAAGTTCAGATATTGCAGAACACCAAAATGAACAACTCGGCTGTGAGGAATTACATTCTAGCTTCAGTGAAGACTCCAACGACTCTGCGAAAGATGCCGAATACGTTGCATCATCCACATCATCTACCTCCCGTAGCTGCTTAGGGTGTAGCAAATGTTCAAATTCTGAAGCATCAATCCAAACCTTACGCAGGGTACAAACATACATTCTGAAACTAGGCAGACCAAAGTAAAGAAAAGGAAGCTAGGACATCACATGTGGAAGAAAAATGTTTCAAAGCGTTTAAGGAACACCAGTAGAGAGTATCTGAATAACAACACTAAGATCTTTGCTGAGAAAAAAAATTGCCAGCATGCACAGATAAATGCAAGTTACAATGCTATGGAAAAATTTCTGAGGAAAACCTATCAGAGATCTTTAAGAAGTACTGGGACTTAGGTGATATTCAGAGGCAAAGAGATTACATTGCAGCCAGCATATCTGTTATTAAAACTAGATATAGATATGTCAGAGAAGGTAGTAGCAAAAAACCGAATAATGCATTCTATTTTAATATAGGAGGTAAGAATATCCGTGTGTGTGAACTGTTCTTTAAAAACACAGTATCCATCAATGACCGACCCATAAGAACCGTATTGCATAAACGAGATCCCCAACATCCTCAATTTATTGGCAGTGATCAGAGGCGTAAATATTCCAACCATAGTACGATAGATGAAGATATGAAACGTAGCGTCAGAGATCACATAGACTCCATTCCAAGTCATTACTGCCGTGCCAATACGAGTAAAAAGTTTATTGAAGGCGGATTGTCAGTTGTCGACCTCCATAGGAGTTACAGGACGATGCGGGAGGAAGCCTGCAAAACTGCCATTCCCTATCTCATTTATTATAGAATATTCGAGGAAGAGTACAATATATCATTCTATACGCCAAAGAAAGACCAATGTGAGCTATGTGCACCATATGAAATTGCAAATGCCTCTGATAAGAACGAAATTAATGAGAAATATGAGAAACATTTGCTCCAAAAAGACCTTTCTCGATTAGAAAAGCAAAAATACAAGGAATGCGCAGACTTCGTGGCTGTTTACGTCGACCTTTTCTTGCGTAACAAATCTGAACGTTTTTAATTTCACCATTTACAACTTGAAAAGCAATGAATGTGTTTGTTATGTCTAAAATGAATCAAGCTCATCTTGGAGCGAATGAAATTGGTTCATGTGTGCTGACATATTTAGAAAAGCTAAATGAAACATTCGACAGTGAGCAGAATGTGATCTTTTACTCGGATAATTGCGCTAGACAGCCAAAAAACAAATACCTCCTGGCACTCTACTTACATGCAATCAAGACATTGCCAAACATCAAAACAATTACCCACAAATGTTTAGTAACAAGGCACACCCTAAACGAGAGAGATAGAGCTCATTCTTTGATTGAGAGGAATGTAAAGAAATACTTGAAGGTTAGTCCGATTTACCTCCCTGAACAACACATCACATAAGAAGTACGAAGAAAAATGAAAAACCCTATGCAGTGCAGGAAATGATGTACGAAGATTTCTATGATCTCAAAGATTTAGCCCTGGATGTGGGGCTCGGCAACTGTCCGTTATTGAAGATTTCTAAAATGCAGATATTGAAAGTTGACAAAAATTTTCCAAATGAAGTTTTTCGATGAACTTGTGGTAGATTCACCCAGGAAGAATCGGTCGAAAACTAGTGTTTACGTCGTTGATTTAAAAAGAGCATACAGCAACAAGATTGGCATCAGTAAAAGCAAGAAAGATAGCCTTCTGTCTCTATTTTACGAGACGAAGGACAAGAAAGCCTCAGTTCCAAGAACTTATAGGTCATACTATTCAGAATCTTTGATAGTATGAGTGAATTATTTTTTCTCGTTCTTATGATTCCTTTATTCTAGAAGTTTGGTTATTCAACCGAAGCATTTTGTTCTTTATAATAAATATATTGACTGAAATTAAGAAATAAAGATAAGTTATTTTGCACACTTATGTCGTATAATTATAGTTGAACACATGTGATCAAAGTTCACTTCTGATCAAAAATTATTTTCAAGTAACCTGAAGAATAGCTGCACAAGTAACTAAAAATGATTCTGTCCAAATGTCTGCTTCAAAAGACTTCTCATAATCATAATATGTGCCTTGAACTGTGCTTCAAATTTTCAAATGTGCTTAGTGAAAATATGCAATTTTTTAACTCAGTCACTGTTGTTTTAAATGAGTGATATATTGCATTTCAATGATTGTTCACCAGTGTGCTTATGCATATGCCTTTTTAAATATTGGAGGTGGCTGCTACAAAAATCACATATATTGCATTTATATGGTTTCTCGCCAGTGTGTTTACGCATATGAATTTTTAAATTTGACTTAGTGGTATAGCAGTGATCACATACAGTGCATTTAAATGGCTTTTCACCAGTGTGACTATGGATATGCCTTTTTAGGTGATGAGCATGACTGCTACAGTAATCACATATATTGCATTTAAATGAGTTTTTGGCATTGTGCGTACGCATATGCCTTGTTAAATCCAACTTGGTGGTACAGTAGTAATCACATATATTACATTTTTCGCACGTATGCCTACGCATATGCTTTTTTAAATTGCCCATACTGTTACTACGGTGATCACATATATTGCATTTATATTTTTTCTCATCAGTGTGCGTAGCTATATGCTTTTTTAAATATCCCATATCCTTACACCGGTAATCACATATGTTGCATTCAAATAGTTTCTCATCAGTGTGTGTACGCATATGCCTTGCTAAACCTGACTTGGTGATACAGCAGTAATCACATATATTGCATTTAAATGGTTTTTCACCAGTGTGCCTATGCATATGCCTTTTTAAATTGCCCATACTGTTACTACGGTGATCACATATATTGCATTTATATTTTTTCTCATCAGTGTGCGTAGCTATATGCTTTTTTAAATATCCCATATCCTTACACCGGTAATCACATATGTTGCATTTAAATGGTTTCTCATCAGTGTGTGTACGCATATGCCTTGTTAAATCTGACTTGATGATACAGCAGTAATCACATATATTGCATTTAAATGGTTTTTCACCAGTGTGCCTATGCATATGCGTTTTTAAACTCGATTTGCAAACAGTGCAGTAATCACATATATTGCATTTATATTTTTTCTCATCAGTGTGCGTAGCTATATGCTTTTTTAAATATCCCATATCCTTACACCGGTAATCACATATGTTGCATTTAAATGGTTTCTCATCAGTGTGTGTACGCATATGCCTTGTTAAATCTGACTTGGTGATACAGCAGTAATCACATATATTGCATTTAAATGGTTTTTCACCAGTGTGCCTATGCAAATGCCTTATAAAATGTTGGATAAAGCTGCTGTGATAATCACATATATTGCATTTAAATGGTTTATCACCAGTGTGAGTATGCATATGCTTTTTTAAATAATACTTGGTGGTACAGCAATAATCACATTTATTACATTTAAATGATTTTCTTCTTCTGTGTTGCACTTGCAGGTGTTGAATCAAACTTGTCTTTTCGTTAGTATTGAAGTTGCAGTTGTAACAATAATACAGTTCTGTTCTTGAAGGTTCCTCAATGCATACAGGCACATCCTTATTGATTTCCAAGTAGTTATCGCTGGTGATTTGTGAGTTTGAAATTTCGATTATAATGTTATTCTTTCTCAACCCCTCTTTATTTACACCTTGTCGTAAGTTTCTTACAGTAGCTTCGGTTTGTATACACAGTTGCTTAAATTCATATATTTCTTCAATGGCAATCATACATCTGTTACAAGCAATTGGATTTGGTGTGATGCTTAGATCCTGTAAGAAACCTTATGTTACTTGATAGAATATAATCACTTTTACTTACAATTTTTGGTAGAAAGTCTAACAATTTGAATTGTAGCATTAAGTTATTGTCGTTATTCAAAAAGTAATACTGTTCAGTTTTTATTTCTAGTGAACAAATTCGACAAATTTTTGTTGATTTTTCTCCCATACTTTCGTAGACCTTGTTCATTGTTGCTCAAAGACAGTTTCACTTTTATTAGGTTATCTTTAATCGCGTTACGATAGCATGACCTTGAGATTGACGTTACACAGCTGAAATCAATGGCGGCAAATTCAAATTCATGTCACGGCTTTATATTTTTATTTAACTCTAATGATTTTAGAAAAAACAGTATTACATTTTCTTAAAAAACATTTACAAAAATGTATTTTAAAGAAATCTCCTTCTTGCTCTTGTTGTAAGCAAAGCAAAATAAATCTGCCAGCGCTGCTGAACACAGCGATGTGCTTTTTGAAAAACTCAGCGGTCGCCATTTTAATCAGCGTTTTTTCAGCACAGTTATTTTTTCAATGTACGATTTTAAAGCAATCAAAATTTTTCTTTAAAAATTTTCATACCTACCTACTTTAAATACAAGCTTTATTTATTAATTTACTGATAATGTAACATATATTTAAAAACTCGCGGGTTATGTGTGTTCAGGCAATTTTAACAAAGCCGCTATCCTATTTAAGATGCAAAATAGAAAATACATTTATTAAAGCTGTATCCTAATGCAGCGTTGACACCGTAAAACGTACGTTGCGTTGACAGCGTTTTTTGTATTTGCATCCTCATGACAATCGCAATCTCGCCGTAACGGTGCATGTCTACCAACGCAACAACTTACAATTTTTTAAATTATTTTGAATGTTTTGAATTTCGGGTTAGTGTGACTAGAATTATCTGTGTTAACGATGGAAAAAAAGCATTGATTATTCATATTTTATTAAAATAAATTTGAAATCACAGGTTAAACGTAAAAACCAAACAGTGTTGAGAAATAAATAAGTTGGCATCCTGCTTTGCGCATGCGAATTATGATTTACGTTGTTAACGCTGCGTAAAATCTTCAAATATTTTAACGTCAACGTAGACAGTAGTTCGTTTGCACCGTAACGGTCACGTGTCTGCGACAGCCAATGAAAATACAATACGCTGGTGTTCTTACGGTGTCAACGCTGCATGAGGATTCAGCTTTAATGTATTTAAAATACAAAATAGTTTTTATCATACTATTTAAAATAGAAAATGGATATTTTAAATAGATTTATAAATACAAAATAGTTTAAAACATCCAATGACTAACTTATTTGTTTCAAACACACTGATAACATTACTATACCAAAAGGTTACTGTTTGGTTTACTGAGAAACAGTTTCTCAAATGTTTCATTCTTAGAAACTTGCATTTGGATCATTGATCATGCATTCCCGCGTACGAAAATAACCTCTCAACGGGAGCTAAGAAACAGGAAATGGACTATTGAATTTTATAAATAACTTCATGGCACCTTGATATTAATGCAACATGCAGTAATTGCAGTTCCTGAAGCTGCAAATTGTTATTATTTCCCGATTAAGAAACGGCACTAGTGCTATCAATGCTGGATTTACCACTAGGCCCAGACCTAGGGACACACAATTCTATGGGGTGCGACCTATTAATTATTATACTAGCTGTATATATTAATATTTGATTTAATTATAGAGACTATATACTGCTCAAATTATGTTCATAAAAGTGACTTTTATACAATAAAAAGGATTAATTTTTTTGAAAAATTACCAATTTGACCATCTTCCTTGTCATTAATAGGATGCCACAAAAATTATTGAGTTTAGGTTAAGAGCGTCCACACTTTAAATACAGCCCTCAGTACTATTCTCATCAAATAGAAAGTATTTATTCGTTCACTGTTCTATCTATTAATCTAAAAACTTTTTTACAGGACTCCAAACCCAATTATTTGTAATCAATGTATGATCACAATTGTGGAAATACATATGATTCAAGCAATTGTGCCGAGGGGTGTTTCACAGTCGGCATTAGTGTATGTACAAACATCTAGGTAGTGATTTGGCATTGTCGGTATTGAAGTAAAAATATTAGGTATTCCCAATCAGCAAAGAAACGTTTTTTTCATGTTTTAAAACCGTTACAACGTTTTAAAATAGTCGTAATAAAAAATGTTTTTCAAAAAAAATATTTTTGTTACGTTTTAAAAATATTTCATTTAAACATTGATATTGTAATATTTTAAAAATGTTTTCTAAAGCATTTTTTAGTAACATAAAAAACGTTTTTACTTTATTAGAAAGTATACTTTTGTATGCTTTCACCTATACACTTTTTCTTTTATATATTGTAACAAAAACACAATTATATAAAATTTTGTTACATATTATTAATAAATATACATATTAAACCTTTTTGTTTTTCTAAAAACTTTCTTGCAAATTTGAATTAAGTACTTAATGACCGCATTTGCGCAAAGTACCAGTATCTACGTGAAAAAATGGTGATTTTATAAATTATAATTGCATTATATTTTAAGCTTCAACGAATCAACAATTTCCATAGCATTTCATGGTATTACTCGCTGTAATGTATTAATAGAGTAGCAGTTTAATCGTTTTCTAATTTGCGTTCTAGTGAAACTCAAATAGATACTTTCAGTATGTCAGCATTATGATGGTACGTTTTTTGTTGCAAGAAATTTTGCTGTCTAATATTATTTGTTACAGCAGTGGTACACCAAAACGTTCATTCTATGTACTTCATGATTTCCATTCTTTGTGATGTTTTAAGGTTATCAAATTGATATGATGTTGGCCAAATGGGAGATTTAAACGTGCAAAATAACCAATTAATCTTGCTATGTAATTTTTTCTGATATTGATGCAGCATTATTTTGTGTGTACAAAGTTTGAAAATCTTGGATTGTTAGTTGTTCTGGTTTTCGTTTTTACACAAAAAGGTACATGCATAATTAGTCTTTATTTTATGGATAGGATCGTTCGATGTGGAGGAACGGGAACAATAAAAACAACCTTTATTGTTCAGGCCTTAACAACAGATAAAGGTTGTTTTTATTGTTGCCGTTCCTCCACTTCGAAGGATCCTATCCATAAAATAGAAACCTGATTAATTGGAAACTTTTGTGAGAATTATTATAATTATTTAAATTAATATAAAATAATTACATGAATAACGTTTGTTTTACTTTTATGCTAATGAGTTAATTTTTGTTATAGGCACCAAATGCGTTTGCAGCCATATGAAATTGAAGTATTTTGAGATTGTATTATCTATCTTTTGTAAGCTTTTTAGGGCTGGTTCTATAATAATGGTATAAATGTCAGTTAAGTTATACTTAATTTGATTGTAAAATGCTGTCGTTAGTGGCTGTGTTATTGGTTAGTATAAATAAAACTAACAGCCAAATATGTCAGTATTTTAAAATTAAAGCAAGTATAACTAAACTTACATTTATACCATGATTGTAGAACTGCCCTTAAGCATATTGCAATATTAAAAAAAAGCGTTAATTATACTTTTTTTATACATTAATGTAACATTTGTAAAATATAAATATTATAAATAATATTTTTTAAACATTTTTCAAATTGACTTTGCAATGTAATTCTGGCCATTAAGACGTTTTTGCAACGTTTTTAAAAATGTAAATATATATTTTGTAAAACGTTGAAAAAACATTTCAAAAATGTTTCCTTGTTGATTGGGACGACACCGCCACTGAAACAAAATGAGTGATTTTTTGAATTATTAAGATTTACCACACTGCATTGACACTATCGATGGAAAATGTAATAAAAGTATAAAACCTTCTGTAACAATATTATATTTATAAGATAAATACATATCTTTGTGGACACCACCGAAAATTTCGCGACGATTTTTTCGACAATGAAAAATATGCCGCAATAAATTTACAGTGCCTATTATGCAGACTATATAAGCACAATATAAGCACAATATAAGCAAACAAAAATTATTTTACTTTGAGTAAACGTTTTACATTCTTATTAGTGTATTTAAATGTGACAGCATAATTCCACCTTTTTTTTAGTGGGAGGGATTTATTTCCATCTGTTGGGCAACCGAGATATAACAACCACAACTTAAATAACAAAAAAACCAACAGTAAAGGTTTACTAGCAGTTGTTTACAAGTTACTTACATTTGAAAGACACGATTTCAAACTAAACACCACTGTTTTATGTCTTAATACAATAATTGGCGTTTTACTAGGTCAATGTATTTAAAAGGTCATGCAGAAACGCTTTACGTCATTTACTTGCATTTCAACAGTTATTCACCAGTGTGCATACTTATATGCCTTGTTAAATCAGATTTAGTGATACAGCAGTAAGAACATATATTGCATTTAAATGGTTTTTTGCCAGTGTGCGTACGCATATGCCTTTTTAAATGTGCCGTTTGGTTACAACGGTAATCACATATATTGCATTTATATGGTTTTTCACCAGTGTGCTTACGCATATGAATTTTTAAATTCGACATCGTGGTACAGCAGTAATCACATGTATTGCATGTAAATGGCTTTTTACCAGTGTGCTTATGCAAATGCCTTTTTAAATTTTGATGGTTGCTGCTACAGTAATCACATATATTGCATTTATATGGTTTCTCGCCAGTGTGCTTACGCATATGCATTGTTAATTCTGACTTGGTGGTACAGCAGTAATCACATAAATTGCATTTAAATGGTTTTTCACCAGTATGCTTATGCATATGCCTTTTTAAATGTGGGAGTTGGCTGGTACAGAAATCACATATATTGCACATATATGGTTTTTTGCCAGTGTGCTTACGCAAATGCATTATTAATTCTGACTTGGTGGTACAGCAGTAATCACATAAATTGCATTTAAATGGTTTTTCACCAGTATGCTTACGCATATGAATTTGTAAACTTGACATGGTGGTATAGCAGTTATCACATATATGGCATTTAAATGGCTTTTTACCAGTGTGCTTATGCAAATGCCTTTTTAAATTTTGATGGTTGCTGCTACAATAATCACATATATTGCATTTATATGGTTTCTCGCCAGTGTGCTTACGCATATGCCTTATTAGTTCTGACTTGGTGGTACAGCAGTAAACACATACATTACATTTAAACGGTTTTTCACCAGTGTGATTATGCATATGCCTTTTTAGGTGATAGACACGGCTACTACAGTAATCACATATACTGCATTTATATGGTTTCTCGCCAGTGTGCTTACTCATATGAATTTTTAAATTTGACTTGGTGGTACAGCAGTAATCACATATATTACATTTAAATGGCTTTTCACCAGTGTGATTATGCATATGACTTTTTAGGTGATGAGCATGGCTGCTACAGTAATCACATATATTGCATTTAAATGATTTTTTGGCATTGTGCATATGCATATGCCTTGTTAAATCTACCTTGGTGGTACAGTAGTAATCACATATATTACATTTTTCACTCACGTGCCTATGCATATGCTTTTTTAAATTTCCCATTTTGTTACTACGGTGATCACATATATTGCATTTATATGGTTTCTCACCAGTGTGCTTACGAATATGAATTTTTAAATCTGACTTGGTGGTACAGCAGTAATCACACATATTGCATTTAAATGGTTTTTCACCAGTGTGATTATGCATATGCCTTTTTAGGTTATGAGCATGGCTGCTACAGTAATCACATATATTACATTTAAATGGTTTTCTACCATTGTGTCGCACTTGTAGGTGTCGAATCAAAATTGTCGTTTTGTTAGTATTGAAGTTGCAGTTGTAGCAATAATACAGTTCTGTTTTTGAAGGTTCCTCAATGAATACAGGTACATCGTTATTAAATTCCAAGAAGTTATCGCTGACGAATTGCAAGTTTGAAAGTTCGACTTTAATGTTATCGGTTTGTAGCTCCTCTTTAATTACAACTTGTCGTAAGTTTCTTACAGTTGCTTCGGTTTGTATACACAGTTGCTTAAATTCATATATTTCTCCAATGGCAATCATACATCTGTTACAAGCAATTGGATTTGGTGTGATGCTTAGATCCTGTAAGAAACCTTATGTTACTTGATGGAATATAATCAGTTGTACTTACAATTTTTGGTAGAAAGTCTAACAATTTGAGTTGTAGCATTAAGTTATTGTCGTTATTCAAAAAGTAATACTGTTCGGTTTTTATTATTTCTAGTGAACAAATTCGACAAACTTTTGTTGATTTTTCTCCCATATTTTCGTAGATCTTGCTCATTGTTGCTCAAAGACAGTTTCACTTTTATTATTATTATGTTTTGTATTATCAGTATATATGTTCAACGTTCAGGTTACGTTAGCATGACCTTGTGATTGACGTATGACGTTACACAGCTGAAATCAATGGCGGCAAATTCAAATTGATGTCACGGTTTTATATTTTTATTTAACTATAAGGATTTTAGAAAAATTAGTATTACATTTTCTTAAAAAACATTTATAAGAATGTATTCTAAAGAAATCTCTTCCTTGCTCTTGTTAATGTGTATCTGTTTGTTAACTAATTTCAAATATTCAGCTTTCAATCAAGTTTTTAAATTGTTTTGCTTGTGAGAGTTTTCCATTGTTTCCTGTCCTTTCTCTCTTTTCAAAAAATTATATGATCAGTCAGATATTTGAGATTGTTTTTTCGTTTTTAAGAATAACACGTTACTTGGAGCTAGTAGTGACGTCGTGTTACGTAGGCTAAAACACTTTGCTAAAACCCGACACTACGAGCACGACACCTGGTAAGTAAAAGAGTGGAACCAGTAGCCGTACGAACATTAACACGTTACTGTGACGTTACCAAAACATTACCACAGCATAAATAACAAACAGCAGGTTAACTTTCAACAGCGGGAAAGATTGGCGCATATTCTTACGGACACGCATTTTAGTTTAGAAGCTTATACTCCTGCGAAATTAAGCAAATCGTTCTAACGATTTGTTATTATTATTTAATTATATTCTATTATTTACTTTACTTGAATTGATTCCACCAACTTTTTGTTATAAATAGTTATTATATTAAGAAATGTCGGTATAAATTAATTGAATTAATTACATATTTTGAACAATGATTTGGTAGTAATACGCCAATTTTATCTTCTTATACCAAAAAAAATAAGTTTAAATTTATGCATTACTTACGTCAACACACAACTTTGCAAACTGAATTAAGCATTTTCTGCATAAAAAATAAGTGTATTAATTGTTTTACCTTAACATTTAGTTAATATATTTTAAGTTATCTATTGTGATGTTAAAACTTTGGTATGACCACATTTTTTGAATTTTAGTTTCATAATGTGATCAAAGAATTAAGCGTTTTGAAAAAAATAAAGCCGGACCTGGCACGTTCCTGATTTCTATACCGAACAGAGTCTACAAGGTCAACAATTTTGTCTCCCACTTCAAAGGTGCCGCCCGAGAATTGCACTGCTGTTTGTTATTTATACTGTGACGTTACTGGGACCTAGTGTTGACGGCGTGTTACGTAGGCCAAAGCCCGACACTAGAAACACGACGCCTGCAAAGAAGGATTAGGGAAGGGTAGACGAGGAACGTTATCTCCCAGAGGTTCGGTTAATATAATTAAAGCGGCTTTACCTTGTAGTTCAGCTGGTGCACTGGAACCCCAGACTCCTCTTCGGCTTGAGCTCCAACCCTCCAACTGGAACTGGCGTTTCAATTCAATTTCAATTTCATATATGTATTTAACTTTTTCAATGAATTACATTTTTAAAGTTTTATCATAAATGGTAACATTGTCTGCTTAAATAGCCCCGTTGGATCGGTTTTCCACCTCCGAGTTGCCTCTTCGGTTTCGAACTTTTCCGCTGGGTTGTACATTTCATTCTACTTAATTTATGATGACACACTTCGGCCGCTTGTGCCTCGGCATGTCATCGCGATCATAATCCCAGAGCCTTCGGACGAGTGGGTTGGGGTGGGCCGCGAGGTCTGCATGGAACGCAGCTGCGGATTGACGGATGAAATCTGCGACCATCGGGATGTCGAGTTCTTGGTGGAGCCGGTCTGTTCGGAAGAACCATGGGGCGTCTGCGATCATTCGGAGCATCTTATTTTGGAATATTTGAATTCGGGAGGTGTGTGTTTTGGCAGCGTAGAACCATACTGAGGCTGCGTATGTCATGGAAGGGCGGATGATCATCTTGTAGATAAGAAACTTGTTGTCGATGTCGAGGCGGCTGTTGCGGCACAACATGGGGTATAATTTTACCAGCAGGCCGTTGGACGAGGCCAGCTTCTGGTTGATGTGTGATTTCCATAGAAGTTTTTTGTCTAGGGTGAGACCGAGGTATTTAGTCTCGTCTACCCAGGGGACTTCGTTGCCTTTGATGTGGAGGCGGCGTGTGGGAGCGATGTTCCTTCGGTTGAAGAGAATGGCGGCGCTTTTGGTAGGATTGACTTCTATTCTCCAATCGTCGTACCAGTTGTCCAGTGACGTGAGGGCCATTTGAAGATTTCTCTCGGCTTGAGCGGGTGAGCGGGATGTTGCCAAAACGGCGTTGTCGTCGGCGTAGAATGTGTAAGTGAGTCCGTCGATTTTTGGGACGTCTGATGTGAAAATGTTGTATAAGAGTGGGGATAGCGTTGATCCTTGAGGGACGCCGGCTTCTATGTGTCGTGGAGTGGACTTGGCGGTGAAAAGTTTGATCGCAAACGAACGTCGATTTAAGAAGGATTCGATGAGCTGGACCATTGAGTGGTTGATGCCTAGACCATACATCTTGTGGAGTAGCCCACAATGCCAGACTTTGTCGAATGCTTTCTCGATGTCGAGAAAGACGGCGCCGGTGACGTCGCGGTGGTTGAAACCGTCGGTGATCTGCTCAACGACGCGTAAAGCTTGATGGACAGTGGAGTGTTTCTTGCGAAAACCGAACTGTTCGTGGGGGATGATTTGGTTGGTATCGACCTGTTCCTGTAATCTAGTGAGAATTATTCGTTCCAATAACTTACCCAGCGTCGGTAGTAAGCTGATTGGACGGTAGTTTTGGGGCATAACGTGATCCTTTCCTGGTTTGGGGATTAGTATGACGTCCGCGGTTTTCCATTGATCTGGAAAGTGTCGAAGTCGTAGACATGCGTTGAAAATTGCAGTTAGGGTGGCTATACTCTTTTTGGGAAGAAGTTTGAGGGCTTTGTTGGAAATGCCGTCGTTTCCGGGAGCTTTGCGCGGTTTGAGATTTTTAATTTCGATTTCCTTCGGAGTGGTGTGCCTGATGGGCTCGATTGGGTTGGCCGTCAGGATGCTTCTGACTTCGCGATGAATTGCGTTTGTGCGACGGAAGTCTTCGTCGTCTGGATGATTTGCTCTGAATTGGAGTTCGAGCGTGTCGGCGAAAGTTTCGGCTTTGTCTAAATCGGTGTAGACTAGACCTCGGGAACCGTGAATGGCGGGCATGGGTGGCTTGTTCCTGTTTTTTAGGATGTTGGCCATTTGCCACACGCTGTTATCTTGTGCATTTAGGGACTGGAGTTTATCGCTGAAGAGAAGATTTCGATGTTGCTCGATTTGTGTGCGAATCGCGTTTTGAGCTGCGTTGAGGGCTCTTTTGTCGTCTGGATGGCTGCCGTGTTAATGACAATTTGGGTAGCTTCTAAATTTTGGAGTTGTGGCGTCGGCACGTGGTGGTGAGAGATGGACCGTTTGACGTAAACGGCCGTACCACCTCCGCGACCTGTCGTTCGGTTGGTGTTGTACAAGGTGTAGTTCCGGATTTTGGGGTTGTCGCAGTTCCGAAGATGAGTTTCGGAAACGAGAGCGACGTCGATGTTGCGGCGATGTAGGAATTCTTGAAATTCGAGTTTTTTGTTTAGGAGACTATTGGCGTTCCAAATCGCGATAAGAAGAGAGTTCGGTTTTCTTTTCTGTGCTGCCATTTACAGGTTTCGAGAGCGGAGTTGAGCGAGGAGTTCCCTGACGTAGCGACTTTCTTCCCGGGTTACCTCTGTCTGGACGTATCTCTGTTGTTTCTCCTGGGGCTGTTCGGTGGGCGTGGATGTTGCGGGGACGGTGGACTCGACTGGTTTCGTCACCTGGGCAAACGAACAGTAGGGTTCACAGGCCTGGCTGTAGCGCGAGGGGACGCTGAAATAGAAGGATTAGAACGATTGTTGAAATTCTGTCGCTGCCTTGGGTGGGCTGGGCATCCCTTATAGTTGGCCGGATGATCGTTCCTGCAGTTGCAGCACGTAGCGGGGCCATCTTCGCGTTTCTTCGGGCATTCATAGCTGAAGTGACACTCCAGGCACTTCATGCATCTTGGGGTTCCTCGACATCCTCTGGCGGAATGTCCAAATCGCTGGCACCTGTAGCATTGCCCGATGTCTCTTCTTGGGTGCGGACTCTCAACGCGGACTTCGATGGCGCTGATATCAGTGATATCGAATATCATCTTGGCCTGCGGGGTTCTTCTAACCTGGACTAGAAGCAACGGCGTTTGTCGCTTGGAGCGTTCTGAGATCATCCGCGTGATCTTGATTACTTCCATGCCTTTGCGACGAAGGTAGGTGGCGGTGGCATCGATAGAAGAATCGCAGTGAGGCATCTCTCGGATCACTGCCTTCAGCGGTTGGTCTCCCTTCAGCTGGAACGAGTAGAAGTCTTGACGTGCTTCTTCTAAAACGTGAGTCGCAATGCGGAAGTCGTCGGGCGTGGCGACGTGGATGGCAACCCCGTTACGCGTTGTCTTCGCTCTAGAAACCTCGACGTTGTTATCTTGCAAAGTCTGCATCGGTTTGGCGAAGTCCTTCTGATTGTGGAGGACGATAGGCGGGATTCTTTCCTTGCGGGTCGTCTCGGTGGTGTTATCGTCTTCACGCGTCTCTCTAGCAGCTGGACGCTTCTTCTTGTTGGACGCCACAGTCCACTCGAGGTCCATGTCTTCTTCGTTGGCGGATTTGGCAACGGGTTCGGTGGTGGGCGCTTCGGCGATCTCGATGATGGGAGCGGTGGCGGGTTCGGTGCGCCTAGTCTTGGCTGGAATCTCGGTTGGTTCCGGGCATGGCGGGGAGTCGTCTGGCATCTCCACGCAAGGAGGAGACTCGGCGGACGGCTGCTTCTTCTTCTTCTTCTTCTTAGGCTGCTGCGGGGCTGGAGGTGGTGCTGGTAACGCAAGAAGCAAACGATCCAACTTCTCGGTCATCTTCGAGAGCTGGCGGCGAAGCTGGCGATTTTCTTCCCTCAACGTTCTAACCTGGTCCTCCATAGGAACTGGCGTTTCTGCGTTTGGGTCCCGGTTTTATTACGAACGGTCAGAAGGGGGAGAACGACTTTAAACGGTGATAACATGCGCTCTGACGAGTGTTGCAACTTTAAGCGGGTATAGCGCGCGCTCTAAAAATGAGTTTGTATTTGACGCGTACACGTAAAGATGCAATTCCAATGCGACGACTGGAGCGAGTATAGCAGTGCGTTTGTAAACGCTGTATATATAGTACTCATTCTTACGTAAATTAATGGAACCCATTCCAATCAGGCGTCGCTTGCCGCGCGATTAAAGCGACTCAGATGAGACGGCTCCAGTCGGACGACTTGACTGTTTACTTCAGCAGTCTAGTCGTAACAGCCGTCGCGATTAGTGTGTTCAGAATGGACGATTTGAAATTAGTTCAACTAGTGCGACAACATCCAAGCCTATTCAATGCAAAGCACCATCAGATGCTAACGTTAGGAATAACATATGGATTGAAATTGCGGCATCATTGAAACAACAACGTGAGTAGAATGGTTTATTAATTTTTTTTAATGACAGATTTTCATTCTTGTCGATCTGTTCTGGTGACTTGTTTCATTTGCCAAGGTATCGAACCAGTGTTACTACTAAAGTAATCAGTAAAATCTTCAGTGTTTTCAAAGTCACCTCTAGACATCAAATTTTCTGTTGGTGGTGGTGAGTTCGAAACGTCAAAAAAAAATTAATTTTTATCTTCAAGAAAACCATCCCTGAGCATATTATGAAGACAACAGGCAGTCATTATTAAATTGGCTGTAACGTTCGGATTAACAGGTATTGGTGTATTAAATATACGGAAAACTTGACTCAGGAGAGCAAAAGAGTTTTCGGGGACCCTTCTTACACGTGAGAGTCTATAGTTAAAAATCGCTTTTTTGTTGTCTATACGAGCATCACCCCTTATGTAAGGTTTCATCATATATGTTGACAGTTTTAAAGCTTCGTCTCTTACAACTACATGTGGTAACATTAGTTTTCCCACGTGCTTTGGAGGAGGATAAAACCCCTCGTTTCTGATCAGTCTTCCGATGTTAGTTTTTTCAATGATACCACTGTCACCTTCTTTACCATATGAACTGATATCAACCATTTCAAATTTGTAGCGTCGACAAAAGCAAGCAAGACTACAGAGAAAAAATTCTTATAATTAAAAAACTGGGAACCACTTTTTCCGGGACAAAATATTCTAAGATGTTTTCCATCCACAGCTGAAATGCAGTTCGGAAAATCCCATTGCTCTTGGTATTCCTTCGCTATCTTAAGAAGGTGTTCTTTAGTTGGAGACGGCATAAATATAGGTGGTAGTTTTTCACTACATACTTCGAGCACTTGTTTCACAATGCGACTTATGTAGCTTGGCGATATGTAAAATGCAAATGACAATGAGGCGTAGCTTTCTCCAGTCGCTAAGAACCTAAAACAACATAAGTAACAAGTTATTTGTTATTTATTTTTTATCATGATATAAGTAATATCATATTGCAATATTGTGTTTGTTTCGGTGGGAGTCTGTAAACACCGTTGGAAAAATATAAGAGATACTTTTATGCAGCATAAAAGAGTCAACAAACTTCCTACAGGATCCGCCCGTTCCAAAAAAAATTAGAAAATGGTACTTAGAGGAACACCTTGTTTTGCTCAATGACGTTGAATGCGAAAGAGAATAAGTACAAATGTTGGACTCGTTGATTTACAAATTCAGGCTGTTATTACAAGCGATATTAAACAATGATCAAATTACTCCGCATATCAAAAGTTGGATTTCTGGTATTGCTGATAGTTGATTCATAGTTCTTTTTTTTTCAGAACTCTGACAAATACTGCAGGAGTAGAGACACAAGATTATAACATAGATTATGAAAGCCAGGATACTGAGGATGCCCAAATGGACAGAAGCCCGATAGAACTCGAAACTGTGTCTACACAGTCCCTTGCTGAAACTAACAGAATCGACGATAACATCATTGAAACTGCGAATTAACAACAGACAAAAGATCAAACACAAGCACGAAATCGCCCAATCAAAAAATCAGCAAATAATATACTTAACTTACTTAAGAAAAATTCAGAAGATAGGACGAAATTGTTATTGACAGTACTTGCGAAATAAACTGACGAACAACATCCGATTGATATTTTTTTCAAAAGCATGGCGACGTCGGTTAAAACATTGTCTTCAGAAAATCAAATTTGTGCCAAGATGCAAATTTGTCAGATTGTTGGTCAACTCGAATTAGATGAAATCTGTTCCCAATCTTCATTAGCTTCGGGTTCAAGTCATAACTATAATCTACATACGTCCACATATATAATGCATTTATGATTTATTACGATTAAGTTCCTTACCTGAGCGTTAGTCACAGTTTTTCATCAGGACTTATAGAATGTTTCATTTTACCACAAGACTGTTTTGTCAGATTAGTTTTAATCAGTCACAAAATGTAATTAAACTGATCAATATTCAACCGGAAAAATTTTCTAAACACTGAATCATCTTTCAAAAGATGTCTTTGTATAAGAATATTTTGAAATCCTTCTTCGTCCCTTTTTAAATACATCGGATGAGAGTCTTCTCGCTTCTGCTCTAGCATAATCAATAACTCTTCTTCCTCCTCTTCTTCAAGAAGATAAGAAAAAACCGTTGTATACTCCATGACGTTCACGTGGCGACTAAAAACCCGGACGGATTGGCAGTTGAATAAACGACTGGAATCGAACGGCTCCTGATCTGCAAGAAGTTGTCGCAAGAAATGCATGCGCAATTTCTCTATTATACAACGCAATTTTTGTCTGCAATTCTTGCGCAAGAATAATAGCTGCAATTTTTGCGCCGTCTAATACGGGCTTTATTTAAGGTTGCTTTATCTAACAAATGTATTATAAAAATATCTAAACTTATTTGAACGCTTTATCATTTTTTCTTCTCTAACAATTTCAAAAAAGTATTTTTTTCACTAAATATAGCGTTAAGCTTTAAAATTATCTGGCAACACTGACTAAATGTACTAATTACAGTTTTTATATTTAATTCATGCAATCAAATAAAATGCGAACGTAAATCTCTCAATTAACTTTTAACAGATTACTAAATCAAACTAAAAACTTTACATACTGTTGCGTATTTATTTATTAACTACTAATTTATTTAAACGACTAAAAATACGTTTACTTATTCTAGAAATATGTACACTTGTAAATTAACCGAACTAATGAAATCTAATGATATTTAATAAAAACACTTACACTAATTGATGTATAACCGTTGTATAACACTATCACTAACACGAGATAAGATAACGTCCGCAGGTAGCTTCACACTTGTTTACACTAAAAATCACGTACACGATTATTCTCGGTATATTTATGTAGACACACGCGTGCTAACGATTTATTTCCACTTGATAATCTTCTTAACACTGCTGTATTCGCATTCCAGCAATAACTGACCTACGATTTCTCTCTTCGGTATTTATAAACATCGGCAAATCCTTCTCAAGTGTTCCCTACTTTTCGCTATATCTTCTAGAAAATGGATAACAGCTTCTAGAAGGCTCTTGCATTTGCAAATAACTTCTCGAACGTTTCAATACAAATTATTTAATTGCTGATGACGTTAAGGTTGACAAATTAAAATTAACTACGAAGAACGTACTCGTGGATATGTAGTTAACTAGAAACGTATCCTAATGACGTAAAAGTGATGTAATAACATTACAATCTGGTTGGCTGGGAACATTACGTAACCAACTGTTTCTCATGCAACCAGAAATGACCAATGACTATAGTTGCCAACTGGGCCAGTTTAACTAATAAATGGACTGATAAATTTCATTTGTTTCATTAAAATAATATAATCTATACACTATACGATTTAAGGCTAATGCATTATATAAAAAATTAAATTTAAAAAAAATGGGTTGTGTTTTGAATTATTTAAGCGCTTTAACATTTATTAACAATTTTAAAATTTGCTGTTTTCGATTTACTAAAAATAGAGTCTGTTTCAAAATAATCCAGCAACACTAACAAATATAACTGAACGCAACCATTATATCTCTTACAGTTTTGTTGTTATTTACGTTATTTATGCTATGGTTTTGTGAAGGTTTTGTGGTGATAAAATATTTTAGAACGAAAGTATGAATGAAAAGACAACTAGCACTTGTCGAATTTGTTTAGATGAAATAATGGAATTCGAGCAGTATTACTTTCTAAATGATTTCAAGCTACAATCTAAATTGCTCGACGTTTTTCCAGAAATTGTAAGTAAAATCAAGTGGTTTCTATTCGGGATCGTAAAACTTTTTTTACAGGACTTAAATATCATCCCAAACCCGATTATTTGTAATCAATGTATGATCACAATCGACGAAATACACGAATTCAAGCAATTGTGCATTCAAACTGAAACAACTGTAAAAAAATTAAGAGAAACTGATGTCTTAACCTATGTTAAAAACGAAATTATTAAAAACGAGTTTGTTGATGATAACATTCAGTTCAAAGTTTCAGATTTAGAACTCGTCAGAGATAACTGCTCAGAATTCAATAGGAATTTATCTGTATTCCTGGAGAAAACGGAACTGTATTGTTACAACTGCTACTTCAAGACTAACAAGAAGGCGATTTTGATTCGACATATGCATCAGCACCTCAATGAAAAGCTTTTCAATTGTGACAATCGAAAACACCTTGGTGAAAAACCATTTAAATGCAGTGTATGTAATTACAGCAGTACCATCAAATCAAATTTAAAAATACATATGCGCAAGCACACTGGTGAAAACCTGTTTAAATGCAGTATGTGTGATTACTGTAGTACTGCCAAGTCAATTTTAAATATGCATTTATGTACACACACTGGTGAAAAATCATTTAAATGCAATATATGTGACTACTGCAGTATCACTAAGTCGAATTTAAAAATACATATGCGTAAGCACACTGGTGATAAACCATTTAAATGCAATATATGTAACTATTGTAGTATCACTAAGTCGAATTTAAAAATACATATGCTTAAGCACACTGATGAAAAATCATTGAAATGCACTATATGTGATTACTGTTGTATCACCAAGTGGGATTATAAAATTCATATCTGCACGCACACTGGTGAAAAGCCATATAAATGCAGTATATGTGATTACAGCTGTATAACTAAGCAGGATTTAAAAATGCATATGCGTACCCATACTGGTGAAAGACCATTTAAATGCAATATGTGTGATTACTGCAGTACCACTAAGTCAAATTTAAAAAGGCATATTCGTAAGCACACCCCTGTAAAACCATTTAAATGCAATATATGTGATTACTGCAGTATCGCCAAGTTGGATTTAAAAAGGCATATGACTACACACACCGATGCAAAACTATTTAAATGCAATATATGTGATTACTGCACTGTTTACAAATCGAATTTAAAAATTCATATGCGTAGGCACTCAGGTGAAAAACCATTTAAGTGCGATATATGTGATTACTGCAGTACTGTCATCTCGCATTTAAAAAAGCATATGCGTCGCCATACTAATGAAAAATGATTTAACTTTCAATTTGCAATTTTACGTATTAAAATGTTTATTATATATATACAATTCACTGAATTTCATTGTTAAAACATTTTAATCATAAAGGTGAATATGATAAATCAAAACAGTTAATAAATAGTTTCTAGCAGTGATCTCTGTAATAATATGGATAGCTGATACTAGTCTGCCATTGGTGTTTTTAGCGAAACCATTCGACTTACGCACACTTACTGAGACAAACTAAAATGTAACGCCCTCCACGACATTCGAAACAACATTTGATACAAATAACTACACCACTTTACGTTTTTTGTGGACAAAAATATTTGTGCGAGTGGGCTATGCGCAGTGATAAAATAAGCATAACTTAACCTAGCAAACGCAAATCGCGTTTATTCCAAAAACAATTTTAATTATTATTTTTCTTTCTATAAATATCGCCGGCATTCATGAAAAAAGTTATAAGGTTATATTAAAACAATTTCGAATTTTTAAATTACGGTCGTAGTAATGTAGCACTGACATGCGCCTGGGCTATGCGCGCTCGTTTTTGTTTTTAGCTTGTATGTCTACAAATATCACGGATATCTCTTTTGACTATTCATAGTTTCTGGATAAGCGATAAATCGTAGCTTTCTGCAATTATTTAGACCAGTTGCCTTACAGAGGAGTAGATTAATTTGTTTCTCGGGTTCTTTCTTCTTATCTTTAGAACGGATGAAGAAGGTATCATTGATCCCTATGTACGCTACGGTTGATTGACTGGTGTGCTCGTTTTGCACTGTCGTCTATTATTACTGAGAACGTTCTGCCTCCGTCTTTTAGAGGAGTGACGTTTAGGTATCCTCTAAGCATCGGTTTGTAGGTCTAGCTTTCGTTTGTTCTGATTCTTGATCAGACGAAATATTACTTTCGGTATTTGTTTCTCATCCCACTTGGGGACGTGAAACACGACCCTAACAAAATTGTCCGCTCTTTTACTTCTAGTTTGGCATTAGCTACTTGCTCACTCAACCAGAGTTTTGTCAGTTGGTCCTTACATGCAATCACATAGGTACTTGGTTCGGGGTAATAGCTGGTGAAGAGATGTATATTTTCACCTTTCATACCAAAGATGAAGTCAATCAGACTGTCTCTGACTAGGTCTCCTTGCTTTTTTGTCAGTTTGACATTTGGGTATCCTATTCGGTAGATTGCCATGGTAGCTGCGTTAGTAAAATCAAGTTTGCTTTGAGTGTCTGTCTTTGATGTAGACGGCTTGTTGACTACCTACTTTGCCTTCTTTTTGGTTTTTGCAAGGGAAGGGGAAGCATCGTCTAGGCGTGGTATTTCATTCTCTTGAGTGTAGCTACGGTTGTGTTTTAGGATTTCGAAGCTGGCTATACGGTCTTCTTCTCCATCTTCTGGTGTCATATTTAATTCCTTTGGCTTCACAGAATTGCTTAGCGCGTTCTCTGCGTTAATCGGCTGTAAATTTTTTGTTTTTTGAGGGACGCTTTGCTTAGTTGGGTGGCTATGTTTTCTCCTGTTATGACTTATTGTTCGGCAGACTGTCTTTGACTATATGTTTACATTACGATTTACGCGCTGCTGTTCAGTATAATAATTTGAAAATACATCTATTTTTGTTTTATTTTGATTTCTTTTTTGTATACAGATAGATCGTTTTATTTCAACACATTGAAAACCAGAATCTGAAACCAAAAAATTACGGTTCTTCTATTACATTATAGGGTTCAATTCCACTATAATCAATCGATTCAGTTCCGGTCTAATCCTTGGTTTCAAAAGTCGCAATCACGAATTTACGCCTGATCAAATTTTGTTTTTGTAAATTAGAAAGGTGTAAACCAGTAATTATATGTTTAGTGCGACTACATTGTAGTTCAAATGACGTGTAGTTAAATTTGACTTGTCATTCTAAAACCTATCAGCTGATCGTAAAGATTTGGTTTGCTGTTCGAATATACTTAAGTATAATTAATTATGAGTTTAGGTAAGCGTCTGTAACATTAATTAATCAAATTTGTCTAATTAAAACATATTCCTACTGATGCAGTCATAAACAAAGACCAACTGAAAAAGTTCCGTACTAGCTTTGAAGCCGACAACAAAAACCAATTGGCTCAAAATGTGTGTTCGAGATTTGATCCTTTCGATGTGTGCATATCTAGGAAACGATTGCAAGATACTCGTCATGTGTTCAAATACAAAGTAAGCTTACGTTAATATTACCGATCAGTTTTTTTAAACGTGTGTCGGTAGATTGAGCACGAGGGCAAACCAGTCACTAACCAGAAAAGTTCAGGACGGTGTTGGTTGTTTGCAGCTTTAAACGTAATGCGTATAAATTTTATTAAGGCGTTTAATCTCGAAGAGTTTGAGTTCTCTCAAGGTTATTTATTTTTTTGGGATAAGGTCGAAAGATGTAATTTTTTTTTAAATACTTTCGCCGATGCGGTTAGACGTAATGAGGAGATTGATGGAAGGTTGTTGTCGTTCCTGTTAAAGGTAAAAAAGGTTAAATGGCCCGACCTGGAATAAGTGTTTTTGTAGGATTTAATCGGTGACGGGGGTCAATGGGATATGCTTGTAAACGTCATTAACAAATATGGAGTTATGCCAAAGCAAGCATTTCCTGAATCGTTTAGTTGTGAAAGCAGCGCGAAAATGAACCAAATACTTAGAAGCAAAGTCTGTAAATTTGGAATGCGATCATTTATTACTGGTTCTGTTGTAGTTACGCGAATATGCCAAAGAGATTTACGAAATTGTGAAAGATGATGCGAGCGATGAGAAAGTGAAGAATCTCATCGAGGTGCAAATGATTACGTTGTATCGAATTATCGGAATTTGTTTAGGGATACCGGATGATGTGTTCTCGTGGAATTACTACGATAAAAATAAGACTTATCACAGTATCGGGCCGATTACACCTTTGGAATTTTACAATGTTCACGTTAAGCCGGTTTTTAACGTGGACGATAAGGTAAGCCTTGACTCGGTTTGGTTTCAGGATTTTAGTATTTTGTAGGTGTGCATAGTTACCGATCCCCGCCCAACAAACCCATACGAAAATGTGTATACAGTCGATTGCTTAGGAAATATGGTCGGTGGGCGAAGGTGCATTTACAATAATCAGCCCGTGGAACTTTTAATTGATTTAGCAGCCAAGAGCATCAAGAATGGCGAAGCCGTTTGGTTCGGTTGTGATGTCACAAAAAGGTTTAATTCAAAATACGGAATCGAGGATTTACATGTGTGAGTCAATAATTTGACCAATTAAACGGAGCATAATAATTATTTTCAGGCATGATTTCTCTCTTTTGTTTGGAACTGAAATACAAATCCCTATGTCAAAAGCCGATAGGTTGTTGTATGGGGAAAGCGCGATGACTCATGCAATGGTATTTACAGCGGTTTCTACAGACGTAAGTGTCACTAGACATTCATTTAAAAACATTTAAATGTAGATTTGGTAGGATGCCGACCACGTGACTCAATTTCGAGTAGAGAATTCTTGGGGCGACGATAAAGGAGATAAAGGGTATTTAGTGATGACAGCAGAGTGGTTTACAGACTTTGGTTATGAGGTGGTCATTGATAAGAAGTTTGTGCCCCAACACGTGTTGGATGTGTTTAATCAAGAGCCAATTGTTTTACCAGCTTGGGATCCGATGGGAACACTTGCTTTATAGTTTAATTGAATCTATAAGATTTGTAACGGATTTTTAAAATTGGCTTTGCGAATGAAGCCTAGCTTTAATAAGAAATGATTTTTATTGTGAATAAAAGGTGGTTTCAGTAATATGTCTTAAACACCAGTAAATGATTGTCTGCATTCCCTTCAATGGACTCGGTGGCCGAGTGATGTGTTATTTGAACTACTCGGCGGTCTCCATTATATTTAGTAGAATTTTTTCGCCTATTCAGCGCTTTTTGTTATTTTTTCAGTGCACGTTTTTAAGCGGGATTCACACGATTCAATCTTTTTGTGCAATATTCATGCTGCAACAAAATTGCTTCTTTTTTTTCTATTCACACCATGCAATTTTTCAAGCAATTCGATTGTTCTAATAATATGCGATTCCTTGCATGCAATTCTGGTTACTTTTCGTTATTTCTTCCATACCAGCTTATAATTTTGTTGGTTTTCTGAATTAGTTTCATATTTAGCATAAAAAAGGGGGCTACTACTACACATATTTAACAGTTAGAAGAAATTAACAACTAGACACCCTTAACTAGGAAGTTCAAAAAATTGCAACGTGTGAATAACAATTGCAATTTTGTAGCAAAAAAACTAAATTGCAGAAAAATTGCAAGTACAATATTGCATCGTCTGAATTTCGCTTTAAGGAAATCAAAATTTTTTCTAGGCAATTGACGCGATTAAATTTTTACTAATAATGCAATAGATTTTTAAAAACGTGGTTTTGTGTGTTACGCCGTTTGTCGCTATTCCTCAAAACAAAATTCGTAATTTTGTATTGTTAGGTAGTGGGTATTATGAAGTTGGTATAAATATAAAACCACATTCCTCTAAAATTCCATAATTTGAAATACCCGTAACTACTAACCCCAAATTTGGTGGAATTCCACTACAATCGGCAACACTGCACCAAGCTCGAAGAATATGGTAGAGGGGATGATTAAGAGATGTTGGAAAGTTTTACAAAATTAGGTCAGTGTCAAGAAATTTACGTTAGATAAGATTTTCCACTGTTTTTAGGTGTAATCCCATACAGGACAGAAACGTCCAATATACATCAATAAGATATTCTCCGTAAGAGTTGTCGATATCCAGAAAACGTTTTATGGATGTCCCATCACATATCCTATGTACACTCAACTAAACAAAATATGAGACACTTTGGTTAGTACGAATTTAATAGTTAGCGGGGGTAAACTAGGTTCAATGTCAAATTTGACATATTTAGTAATAAATGTAGCACCATTTTATTTCTGGTGATTTTTTTTTAAAAGTGTAATTATTCAATTATACAGTACAAAAAATAATGTCCCTTACTCTGGTCAAAAAGATCAGCATAACTCACTCATATGCAACGTTCATTATGATATGCGTTACTTTTGACCTTTGTTACGTAAATTACTATAAACAATTTTATAGCGTGACCAACAAACGACAAAAAACTAAGCTGAAAATTTTCTAGACCCATATGGATTTCACTGTATTTCAGTCGAATTTAAGTATAAACAATAAAATTAATTATTAATTGGTTTTTTACCAATGTGTTTACGCAAATGAATTTTTAAACGTGACTTGTTAACACTGCAGTAATTACACAAGTTGCATTTAAATGGTTTTTCACCAGTATGAAGATGCATATGCATTTTTAAACTTCCCAATTGGCTGAAACAGTAATCACACACATTGCATTTATAAGGTTTTTCACCAGTGTGCGTACGGATATGAATTTTTAAATCCCGCTTCGTGATACAGCAGTAACTACATGTATTGCATTTAAATGGTTTTTCACCAGTGTGCGTACGCACATGATTTTTTAAATCCGACTTAGTGGTACAGCAGTAATCACATATATTGCAGTTAAATGGTTTTTCACCATTGTGCCTACGTATATGCATTTTTAAATTCCCCATACGGTTACAGCAGTAATCACATATATTGCATTTAAACGGTTTTTCACCAGTATGTTTACGCATATGTATTTTTAAATCCCACTTGGTCGTACTGCAGTAATCACATATATTGCATTTAAATGGTTTTTCACAATTATGCCTACGCATATGCGTTTTTAAATGTCTCAATTGGTTGTAATGGTAATTACATATATTGCATTTAAAGGGTTTTTCACTGGTGTGCGTACCAATATGCCTTTTTAAACCTGAGTTGGTGGTACTGCGGTAATCACATGTACTGCATTTAAATCGTTTACACATATGACTTTTTAAATGGGACATACTAATACTGCAGTAATCGCATATATTGCATTTTAATAATTTTTTAGCAGTGTCTTTTCTTTTGTACTTTGATGACAAAGTTTTGTTGGAAGTTTTATAACTGCACTCATCAAAATTATAAAGCATCTCATTAAGGTGCTTATGCATGTGTCGAATCAAAACGACCTTCCTGTTAGTTTTGAAGTCGCAATTGTAGCAATAATACAGTTCTACTTTTGAAGGTTCCTTAAAGCATAAAAACAGATCCGTATTAATTTCCAAGCAGTCATCGCTGATGACTTCCAAATCTGAAAGTTCGATTTGAACGTTATCATCAACCAACTCGTTCTTGATAGTTTTTTTTATAACATGGGGTAAGTCATTGGTATGCTGTATTTGTTGTAATTTTTTTACAGTTGTTTCAGTTTGAATGCACAGCTGCTTGAATTCATGTATTTCCTCAATTGTGATCATACATTTGTTACAAGCGATAGGATTTGGGGTGATATTTAAGTCCTGTAGAAAGTTTTACACTACTCAATTTAATCCAGTTGGTTCTACTTACAATTTTGGGTAGAATATCCAACAGCTTAGATTGTATCTTTAAGTCATTGCCATCATCAATAAAGCAATACTGGTCGGTATTCACTGTTTCATCTAAACAAATTCGACAAATGTTTGTTGTATTTCCATGCATATTTTCGTGTACCAAAATACGTAATCACCGCAAGAATGCAAGAGTTTAAATCGTTTAAACAAAGGTTAGCTTTACCTAACGTCAGTTGGTGGCGACTTAGACACAGCCAAAGACACAACTGCGGCACCTAAACCGGCAAAGGTAATGGCCGCGTTCAGTTACATTAATAGTGATTTATTAGAGGCGACTTTTCATCATCATAGATAAAATGGTTAAAATTTTGGTTACCTTAAAAAAATAGTTTAACTTAAAAATGTATAATTGGTTATGTGATTTTTCTCAATCATGTCTACTTTTTTTTTCATTTTAGTCGATTCTAAATAATGCAATAAATATACAATTCCTAAATAAAAATCGGGTCAAACAAAATTCTTCGACACTGCAATAGAGTTAAAAAAAGTAAGCCTGCAACGTTGACTCCAAGTTCAGGTCGTACGTTTGATGATCAAATCCAATCAAATCAATATCGGGTATTCAGAAAGATATGTTCATAGAGAACGAATCGATCCAGGATTTTGTTTAGACTCTTCAATTTGTGTGATTTAACATATATTGTTTAGAAAGGGTGGCGATTTTACCTATATTTTATAAACGCACTTGAAAAATTTTAAAATAAGTAATAATAAAGCGCGAAATCAGGGAGGGAGCAATTGCACCCATTTCGTTTTATACCTACTACTGAGAAATGTACAAAATCAACATAAAGAAATGTATTTACATAGTACAAAGGTATACATTTTGATTATATACAAAATACATTAAATAAACAAAGAAAAATGAGTGCGTAAATAGTATTCATTTACAAAAGATTAATAATCGTTAAAATCTATACATAAATTTAAACTTTTGGTAAAATCAACAAGTTTTTGTTGTCCGAAGTAAAGGATATACACCAAAAATTTTTTATACACTAAACACGATTACATATTAAAAAAACATTGGAATGTCGTTAGTTATCAGTTTAAGTACATATGAAAAAAAATCACAAAAAACGATTTCGACTCTACAACTATGTTTAAGTTCCCTGATTTTATTTATAGCACATGCTCGTTAATCGTGGATTTACAATATTCTGTTGTCAACCTCAGATGCACGCTCCAACTTCAACTACGAACACGTGTCTTAGCTCAACTACGAGCGCAGGTAC